>JAQPZY010001174.1:1200000-1505708 GCA_029931535.1 Margaritifera margaritifera | reverse complement strand
GCAGATATACGAGGTCTGCATGGGTCTGACATTTCTGCTAAACGGGTGGCCAAGATATACAAGACAAGCGTAGATGAGGTAAGCTGATTATGGGGTAAACCATCTCTACTAAGACCGGATAAAAGAGATTTACTCACACCATTAGCCATACCCATTTTACCGATCGGCTGGCCATCATCCAAATGGGGAGCTAGTAAAACTCAAGAGATATTAACTTTAAAGACGACTTGAATATCTCTAGAACAACGTAGCATGCCAATATAGGTTGAGCGTGCAGGAGGTGTTAACAGTTTTGGTATAGAGCCTAACTATTTGTACTCCGCTCAGGGCAACTGTACCGGTGCATCAGAAATATTAACATATACCTGACTCGCTTAGGAATAACAGACTTAACCAAATACTAATGGGTTCTTAGCTCTTACCTTACGCTGTGGGGATACTCAACTCCCGTCTCCTAGATAGACAATTTGATGGAAATTTTCTGTATCGTTTCGGAAGAGCTGATGGAGCATGTACATGGTCTTGAGGGTCTGTACAAAACGGGTCAGCTCATGACAGCCGGTACCTACGCCAGCGGACCCATACCCAGTAGAATCGTGGCAGTACTACAACCCATAAATCATTGAATAGACTGGAGGAGTGCTTGGTTCCGGTAGATATGGTATGCTAGAGGAAGAATAGATGACACAGCTTAGGCTGTACCCTTAGGCCTAACCTTTCGATAAGATCGGAGTGCCTTTTTTCAGCATCGCTGATGGTCACCGCGGCATGGTACACTCTAGCAGCTGTCCGTATGTCATTTTTGAGGGTCGTATAATTTATTATTCATCTCGTCCAAATTAAGAGTAAACTCAACCTCGGACGGGGAGGCATCGCGGAGGGTTTGCGAGACCAAGTCTGCGATGGAGTTGAGCTTACTCTCAGCCAGAACCCGAATTTGATCATGCTTTGAGCTTTGACTCAGAGGCAACGGACAGTAAACTGTCCAGCCAGCGGGAAGAGTTCACATATGAGTGATATGCCTTCCAGCGGTATAGAGAGAGAAGCAGCCAACAGCGTGGCAAGCACACCCAAACCCGCGATCCCGTCTCACATGGCTACAGTGCTTGACGCTGTCACCCACACCCGTCAACAATGTTAACAGCCCGCCCATAAGTTTTGCAGAGGGAGCGTCGCTGCTCGAACTCGCCTTAAGCTGAGTTTCAATATTGCCGATCTTTTTCAGGCGATAATTATGAGGCCTCTCCTCAGGGGTTACAAATGGAAGAGTGGGATACATTCGCGATGTGAGAGCTGGCAGACATGCCAACTATTTTATTAGCTTTCATATCCAGGGGAGTGGATATAGTACCCAGAGAGGCTGAGGTACCGACCCTGTCAAAGCATGCTTTGGTAGCAGCATCTTTTGGACCAGCAGGCTCCCCCGTAACCACGATTCTGTTCTCGTTCTTATTTAGTGGACCCCACATGGTATCGCCAGCTTTAGCTACCCTAGAAAGAACCAGTTCGCGGTCTTTTACATCAACATAGTCTTTGTTTGCCGCGTCTTTAACCTCAGTAGGATCGACGATTTTATTTGTGTTTATATTGAGGGGACCCTGTGGGGACGCCAATAAATCCACACCACCCTGGTTGTTGTTTTAGGAATGGTCAACATATAATTTGCTAGCCGCATCTTGAGGAGCTACGGGTTCCGACACTGATGTCATTTTATTTTGCAGCAATTGCCAAGGAAGGGAGAAGGGCTAACAGTGGACTGATACCGCCTTCCTTTTGCATGGCCTTTGGGGCCGCGAAAGAGAGATTAAACTCGACGCCGCACTTGGAAGGAGAGATTAAAGTCGACGCAGCGCTTGGCCTTGAATGCCACTCAGAAAAGCCTGGCTTGGACGGCTGTCAGCATAATAGGATGACACCCGTTGAGCTCTCTGGCGCCCAACCAGTGCTAAGCTACGATAGACCCTTCAGGGCGTGGCGAGCTTATCCAGATGGTCATCGGTGAGGGACACAAGGTGTCGTTTGTGTGGCGTTTATCTATCTATCTATCTATCCATCTATCTCTCTATCTATCTTTCTATCTATCTATCTATCTATCTATCTATCTATCTATCTATCTATCTATCTATCTATCTATCTATCTATCTATCTATCTATCTATCTATCTATCTATCTATCTATCTATAGACCTTGAGCTTTAATTTGTATGATCTGGCGGGGCATTTACTATGTTCATTCATTCCCCAACCCGCTCGAGCAGAATTGTTTTATCCGATATTATAAGGGCGAAGGCTCGGTAGTTGGTGCTGGGGTTCCGTCCAGTCGGGGGCCTAGAAGAACATGTCTACCACCGACTGCTTGACTAGATCGAGGTGCTCCAAGCTGAAGTAGTAGATCGGGTTTTGTCCGATGAAGTCCTACTGGTTAATCTGAAGACCCGAATCCACTTTTTTTTTGTCGCGGCCCATGAAGTTCAGGATCTGACGGTAAGAGCGGGTTGCGTTATTGGTCGCGTAGTCCAGAAGACACTGGCTGCTGCGATACTGCCTGCGGAACGGTCGTGTTACAGGAGTACGACCTGCAAAAGCTTTCCCCTCATGCTGATGACCTGTTTCAAAAACTGTGTATAATCAGGATCTGCAGCCTTTTTTTGCGCCCGTCAATTTGCGATACACCCTCTTTGGCCAGGAGTCAACAAACCTTGATATTGGTGTGTTTTTATCGCCTTCGCACAACAGAAGTTGTTTCTAGTTGGGTGTAACATCGGCCACGGCCATCAGCGGTCTTTTATTTATAATATACTGTCTACCCTCTTCGGTAGACTTTTGCAGCCTGGTGGTCATTAGAGACGCGTACCTAGGTGCGGCTTCCGCGTCTACCAGGGCTGCTAATCGCGCAACGCACTGCAATCTGTTTCTCTAGCGGCGTATTTTTTTGCGGCGCTGTTCAACTTTGTGAATGGGATTTATGCGGCAAATCTAGGAAGTACTGGCGGACTGCTGCGCTGGAGATGGTTGAACACAAGCACGCTCTAATTACATATCCACGCGAGGTCCAGGCCGGCTTGAAACTTTGCCAAGCCGGTGCTGGTGAAGTCCACGGTGGCAAAGCTGTGTGACTCGGTTAAAAAAATCGGCGGAACACGCGTCAGTCGATATAGAGGGCGCACCACGTGGCGTGGACGTTGCGCAGGCCGTGGGCGTCGGTACTGCAAAAGAAGACGATCATATTGGCATTATCGCGGATATATTTGGGGATGTGGGTGTACAGCTGGGCTAAGTACAACACGTCGGGTTTTTTTTTTTTTTTGCCTTCAGCGGCTAAAATGGCTGGTGGGATTTCTTTATCCTTCCAGCATCACGTCGTCCTAAGACGATAATGTTGTTCTTGTCGCGATCAAGGTTGTCCGACCCTGGGGCGTCATCGACGCTGAAAAAGAACGGGTCTTCTGCGGCGTCGACCTCCTCTTTTGTAAGCTGCCCGCTACTGGCTGCGCACAGCAGTGCGATCTTCTCTCCGACAGTTGCACAGCACGTTGTAGTAGCACCCTTGGTCTTCCTTGCCGGGGACGACCACGCTTAGTCGTCCGGCCTGGGGGCAACCTCGCACAGCCGATCCAATTTGATCCACCGCGTCAAGAAGTTCAGTAACAGATGGGTCTTGCCGCTGCCCGACGGGCCGATCAGCAGTGCGCAAACGCAGTAGGGATCAATAATGCCATAACTTTTTAATGCCTCGTGTGGCGGAAAAATCAATGACGTCCATATTTATTTAACGCCTGCTGGATCCTCAAAAAAGGCTCGGATACTGTCTGCGTTGCCGGTGAAAGACCGAAACAGTCGGCGATCGCCGCGTGGTGGTCCTGGGCAATAGTTCGCGACCCGTCTTGTGGCTAGCACCTAGGTGCGACGCGAGTAAGGTTACATTCGTGAAGGGCCGCCAAGGGAGAAAAACGCGGCGGCGACATCGGGACCGGCCTCGAAAAACCTCCATGGCTGCCCTAGAGTAAGTGTCCATGGAAAAAGCACCTGCCGCGCTATAGCTACTGTGAATCTGAATCACGATCTAAAGGTCATCCGGGGACCAGCCATCGTTGAACGGCTTGGCCGCATGCTCGTTGCGGGCGGGATGAAAGCCAAACTCACGGTCGGAGGCGCTCAACCATCTAAAGGCAGTCCCAATAGATTGATCAATAGAGTCCCATCTTGCATCCGTCTACTACACCCTCAGGGGTTACTCGAAGGCGGCGGCGGAGACTAAAAAGCTGGCATCCGCCGCCAGGGTCTCGATATACACTGCCAGATAGTGGCTGAGAAAACAGGCCATGTGTCAAATGTACCTGTCGGCGCATCTCAAAATAATCAGTCCAAGTTTTAACGTCTCGACCCCCAACGAGGTTCACCAGGCCGATGTTTTGTTCCTGCCGTACGACAAATCTGGTCTGCGCGTGTACAAGTACGCGCTGACCGTGGTGGATATCGCCAGCTGCTGCATGGCGGCCGAGCGCTTGAGCAGCAAGGAAGCTATCGATGCTGCCGCCGCTCTGACGCTGATCTACAAGCGGAGCTCACTCAAGTAGCCAAAGTTGCTGCAGGTCGACCCTGGGCAGGAGTTTATGGGCCCAGGATATTGTAGAGCAAATTAACCGAACCCTAATTGGGCGGCTGTTTTGGCACGATTACGCCCAAGAGCTGTTGCTTTCTGAGAAAGGGGTGTCGGCGCGTAGCGTGGAGTGGGTTCGGCGACTGCCAGCCGTTATGTCTGACCTGAACGGAGAGGTGACCCGGCTTACTGGCGTAAGGCCAGTCGACGCCATCCGCACCCTGCCAGCGACACCTGCGACGCAGCAGGGAAAGTTGCCTTGGCAGCCCCTCAATGGCCCCGGTGTGGAACTTGTACGGGTGTGGTGAGCTGGTGGGTGGAACCCGCCGCGGCACCGATAAAGTATGGTCGCTGGATACTTACGTTATACACCCCGATGGGAAATCCCTTGCCAGCCCGTCCCAATCCACCGTGGTAAGCCCCTGATGGAATGGATGGTCGGCCGCCTCTACGTGGATTCGTGCGATATACCGACCTTTTGCTAGAGCAAATAAAAGAGATACTGTCCCTCAGTGACAAGGTCGCGGCATGGGCGATTGCAACGCGCTTTAATATTGGATCCAGTCGGGTGAATATAATGTGGTTGTTACAAGAGGCAACATCTGCAGGTTATTGTTAAATAAAACCGATTAAGCCACAGACCGAGCTTTTGCAGAACAAATAAAAGATATACAAGATCTTTGTGGCACTGTCTCATTAGATGCGGTTGCAGAACGATTTGGTATTAGCGTCAGGCGGGTCAAAATACTATGGATTGTACAAGAGCCTCCTACGAGTCTTCATGGTCATCTATAACTATGGAGATAACTGAGCAGATAGTGTACATTTCGTCCTTGATGGATTCGGGAGTTCTGGCTGAGTATGTGGCTTGAATGTACGGAACGACCCTGCCCTGAGTTTTGCAGATCTGGTGGCCTCCCACCCGAAGGAGTAGCAAGGAGAAGAACCTTCCTACAACGATTGTGTAGTGCCTGCTAGCCGGCTTCGTCACTGCTCATTATCCTCATCCGCTTATGTCTCGACTTGGGAGTTCCTAAACTCGTCAAACTCTTTGTCAGCCTCCACCTGTGTTTGGATGTTTCCATAGGCTCCGGTCGTAATCCCATCTGGAGCGATCCATTTTTTTCGTGTTCAGTGGAGAGAGACTTGTTTTTGTCAGGCTATACACCCCATTCTGATGTTTTGTGCTACGTACCAAGGCTGGTGTAGAGCTGGAGGTTTCTGTAGTGTATAACATATCGTACCTTCTTCATGAGGCTGGGTATTTGCTTGGTGCATCCGGTGTATTGCCCTTCCAGCTTATCAATCAGGTATTGGTGATAGATGGATATCCACTCCTTAAGTATGATCATAGACTCGGGAACCAGAGGAAAGTCGCTTTTGAGTATTATACAGCTCTTCCGGATATTCCAAGTCCACCTCTAGTATGTATCCTTTGGAGGTATCTCGGGCTATGCTTGTTAAGTCAATCTTTTCGGGGTTGACTCAGTAGAATCCGCCAGTGGATAGACTCTGTATCATCGCCCAGTCATATAGGTTATTGGATTGTGTCTAGACGATCCAGGTTGTGGGCTTGGTGGGGTCATAGTCCAGGTACTTGGGGTTATTTGCTTTGGCATATCTCATGTTGACCATAGAAGTACCTCCTCGAGTCCTTCTCTCAACGAAGAGGCGCATGTCAATGTCGGTCAATAACTCAAGCTCCGCTACTGTGGTATAGAGTAGAGCGTCCCGGCTCATCCCTAGAGTGCTAAAGTAATGGGGAGGTCAATGCCATATATCTGCATGCATGTAGCGCAAAAGCTTCGAAGACATCAGCCAGAAGAAGGACGTTAGTCTTAAGGTATGTGTCCTGGTAATCCCCGAGCGTCTTGCAGCCAAAGGTTGTCGATACTTTTTGAGCGTGCTGATAGTCGTACGATGATATACCCGTAAGTTTAATGGTTATGTACAACGTTTCGAATGAGGTAGCTGCGTCTCGTCAAAACCTACCCCACCCATCTATATAATCGTACGGATATACACCCGTGGCGGTCAGAATGGGTAGATCGTGTGCGGTATATCGACAGGTGATGCGGAAGCCATCCTGGGGGACGTCATCAGCCAGTTTAGCCAGGCTGCAGGGTAAGAACCGGTAGGTGTCTATAAACTGGAGTTGTTCTAGGGAAAAGGTCATATAGTTTTCCATATTGTTGGTAATGGCATTGATGACTGCCGTCGAGGCCAATCCCAGTGGTGCCATTATCAGGTATTCGTCAAAGTTCCTAAAGTTATGAAAGATGACGGGAACTTTTGCTTTCTCAGGACTTAGTCGTAGCTGGAGATTGTAGCTGATATGGGCGGCTCCTCGGTATTGGCCGATGATGTGGCAGGGGTCTCTGACCCTGGCATCACCAAGCCACTTATGACAGATATGACAGACCTTAGCAGCTTCAAACGCGGCAATGTTAGCGGGTGTCATTACCAAATGAAGAGGGTTGGCTAGTTCCTCTCGGATGTATACTATCTCTTTAGTTTAAGAAAATAAAAGCTCTAAATATCGATTGACCTTTGTATTTTCCACAGAGTCAATATTCGGATGAATTTAGTAATATTCCTTTCTAAATGCGGGAAAGTATCAAAATGTTGGTAAAATGTTAATATGTTGCCGATAGTTTGTAAAGAAGAAAATACAGTTTGATTTAGAAATCTTATAAATTGTAAAGTAACTATAAGTTTGGGTTTGACGTTGAACAGCGGCCACATGTCACTTGTTTCCTTGACGTAGCTTGTATATAATTTCTTGTTTCTATTATATTTTGTATACAAGTACCCATAATTATCTCGACCAGTATCGCAGAAGAGCTTCTGTTATTTAACTGACTGTATGAAAGAAACACCTGGTGAACCGTTAGCTGTAATTAAATGAAAGTCGATACATTTATATAGAAGTAGGAGTAGAAACCCCGATGAAAATCAAACACCGTACCACTATTGTGCATACAGTGCACAAAAGAAAGTATTTTCAGTGAGTCAATTACTGGAACGGTTCCGGTCGATTTTGAAACCGTGTGCTCACCTCTCGTTATGTGCGAAAAATTAACTCATGATTTATCGAAGTTTCGCTCTTTCTTTCTATAAATTGTATTTAACGTCTCATGCAATGAGGAATTCCTTTTTTAGCAGGGAGTCTAAAGAATATTTACAAGGAGCTTAAGATCTAAACTACTACTGCTGCCACTACTACTACTACTACTAATAATAATATAGCCTGCGGTGTTTCACCTGGATCGCTATGAACATTGCCGGAAACAAAAACTCTTAATGTCACACTAAGCGAGATCAGTGAGGCAACCAATGTAAAGAAGTAATTTTACAGGGAACAAATAATTTAACACTGGCGAAAATGCATGTCTTACTTTGTTTATTTACACTGGCGACACCTCACGATTTCCGATTTATACAAATCGTTCGGGAAACAAGCGCAACGTTTACATATCGATACAGCATGGTAGCTTAGCAAGAACGACATTTCAATGAAGCTCCCTATTTTATAGAAATATGTTTAATTATAATGTGTGTTTGTGTACATAAAGCCAGGATCTTCATAATGCAAATATAACAAAGCGCTTGCTTGAAGAATAAACAATCTTTTAATATATATTTATATATGTTGAAATTTCTCTCTAACATATTGCTTATTAGCTGCACAAATGCGTCGTTAGGAAGATCGATGGGTTACTAGATAGGGAGCTGAGATGTTGGGTTGATCCATATATACGTTTAGAGACTTCGCTAATAGCCAAGTTTATCCGATAAATATTTCATCTTTGGACATATGGAGGTATTTTGCGTGTGCTTAGCGTGCCGTGAATTGACGGAACAAAACATCCCGAATTCATTCAAAATTAATATGGTCGATATTGAAAAATAGTCAAAGCATCGCACCGGGAATATTACACAAGCACGTTTTCGTCTAGGAAATGCTTTGAATTTCATATCACTTCAATTGTTTACAAGTTATCGATGTTTCAAGAGAAAATAATTCTTTTAGAGTACAGATATTAGCTTTGAAAAAGTCAATATTCCGATGGTTCAGTAATAATAATTTCTAAATGCTGGGGGAAAAAAATCAAAACTTGCGTAAAAATGTAAATAGGTCTCTGAATTTTTGTGAAGAAAATAAAACATTCTAATTTAGAAATGTTATAAATTGTCTTGAAACTGTAAGTTAAGGTTTGATATTGACAGTGATCACATGCCACTAGTTACCTTGACGTAGTTTTGATGTATAATTTCTAGATTTTATTATATTTTGCATGTAACCATAATAATCTCGACCAGCATAATGGGAGGGCTTCTATTTTTACTCCTGTTTGTATGAAGGGAAATATGTTATTCACCGTTAGATGTAATTGAATGAAAGTTGATAAATTTATAAACGGTGGAACAAGAAAGAATCATGACATTTTAGAGCTTACCGTGTTGTTTTTACTGTCTTTGTCTTATGTACCATAAAGTGCCCTACTGTTAGGTCCTTTCTTTCTAAGCAAGGCTTAATCTGCATCTCAGAATGCTCTTTGGTTTTAAATTGTTGCTTTTGCTTATAATTTAATTGAAATTTCGATTTTAAGCAATATTTTAAGTTACTTAGACATTTTTCTTTGCATTCTTCAGGTCCTGACCGTTGGTTTTTTTAGTTACCTAAATACTAAATTCGCTTTTAGTTACTGCCTTTTTAAAAAGTTTTGCTTCCTTTTATTTAAATTAATGCACTCTGTCTTGTGTCCCATTGTATCTATGTATTATGCTATGTTGTTATGTCTTGCAAGTCATGTTTGATTCAATGTCTTGGTTGTTTTTTATGTCATGTCGGTGAAAAGCTCGTTAGAGCTTATGTTAAATTGTTGAGCAACTGGTACGTAATTGACACTTGGAGCGGAAGAGCTTTACAGATTATTTCAAAGACAGAATTTTATGCTCGTGCTCAAACCTTGGATATGACCCTAGAAATTAACATTTGCTTTCTTAAAGCTTAGACAATCAGTAGAAAATTTATTTTGCTTTTAAATGATACCAAATATAAAATTCCTAAATCTTGAAATACCAGTTCACAGATTCGATTACCTCTCCCCATCACAATCTTCTTTTCGTTGCATCATGACATACAGTATCTTTTCACGTTTAGTCTCGTTCTTGATGCACTCCTATCAAGAGAGATTACTCATACACGAAAATACACGAGATTGTGAAAAGTGTCAAGCGCTTTTGCTTCGAAATAATCCGCGCCCAGAATGAACAGAATCAATAGAGCGCATCAAGAGATATAAGGAAATGAAGAAAATTAATAAATAAATAAATAAAACGGTCACTCATATCACAAAGCTGAGGAGGCTCGTGAGTGTTAGAAATAAAAGCAAACGAAGATCTTGTAAAGGTCAATCGGGCGAATAAATGTGTTATGCGCTGAAATTCTTTAGCCCATAATAATTCCATAAGTATTCCAAATATGAAGAGAATACATCAGATGATGTTGAAAATAAGTAAGTTTATTGGGACAAACGGGAAATTAACACGGTGCCGCCATGTTGAAAGGTATGTTGTTTAGAAAATAAGTAAGTTTATTGGGACAAACGGGAAATTAACACGGTGCCGCCATGTTGAAAGGTATGTTTTTTAACAGTGTAGCATGAGGTGACGGTCTGTTCTCTTACTGAAATACTATATGACAACATACGTTTCGCAAGAAGAGTTTGTCTGCTGGTTCTATTTTGACGGAAATGTAAGGGATTAGAGTTTGTATGCCCTTTAAATGAACTGTCGTAGAGGAGTCCTGTGTTAAATATACTAAATAATATACGGGAGCAAACGGGACATTAACATTAGGTGTCCATTTTGAAAGGTATGTTTTTTTAAAAGTGTAGCATGAGGCGACGATCTGCTCTCTAACTGACATACGTTTCATATGAGGGGTATGTCTGTTAGGGACATGTTGGTTCTATTTTGGAGGGAAATGTAATGGATTACAGTTTGCCAACCGGGAAAACGGGAGTTTGTCTGTTCTCTAAATGAAATGACTTATTTTGTTTTGCTAGATAGCAAAACTAACCTCTTTAACTCCCCTTACAACCCTATGATCCCACTTATAAAGTTAAAATCTCTACCTTATTCTATAATATCTCCACCCCTACACTACCCTCCTTTAAAAAACAAAACTACCATCCTCATAATCCTTACATATCAATACTTAATTATTTACAATCCACCACCTAGTTGTCTACAATCCAGCACCCAGTTATTTACTATCCACTAGCTAATTATCTACTATCAACGCCTACTGATCAACTATACACCAACTACTTATCTACTATCCCCCAACCAATTATCTACTATTTGCACCCAATTATCTACTATCCACCAACCCGTTATTTATTATCAACACCCAGTTTATATACTATCCACAAACCAGTTATCTACTATCCAGCAACCAGTTATCTACTATACAAAACCTACTTATTTACTATCCAAAGCCCAGTGATCTACTATCCACTAACCCGTTATCTACTATCCATCACCCAGGGATCTACTATCTACCAATTGATTAATACTATCAATACACTGTTATTTACTATCCAAAAAAAACAGTTATCTACTATTCACCAGTGACCAACTATCCACAAACCAATTATCTACTATCCAGTACCCATATATATACTATCCACAAACCAGTTATCTACTATCCAGCACCCAGTTATCTACTATCCACAAACAAGTTATCTGCTATCCACCAACCAATTATCTACTATCATCATCCAGCTATCTACTGTTCAGCACCAGTTATCTACTATCCATCAATCAGTTATCTACTATCCAACACCCAATAATATACTATCCACAAACAAGTTATCTACTATCCACCAACCAATTATCTATCAGCATCCAGCTATCTACTATTCAGCACTCAGTTATCTACTATGCACAAACCAGTTATATACTATCTACCAACCAGTGACCTACTATCCACCAACCAAATATATACTATCCATCAATCAGTTATCTACTATCCACCAACCAAATATATACTATCCATCAATCAGTTATCTAAACCTTCTAAATAAAACTAACATCACTATCCCTCATACCACTCTATGATCCCCTTATAAATTAAGTAAATAAAACATCCAGCCCCTTCTATAATGCCCCTCAGTTAGCTCCCTTTATAATATACCTACTCTAACCTCCTATTTTTAAATACAAAAATGCCTTCAGTATCTTCACAACAACCCTATAGAGTAAGCTTTACTCAACAGACTACAGGCCATATAAATCCCTTCTAAATATAACTAACAACCCTAATCCTAACCCTAACACTTATAATCCCTCTTATAAATGAAGTAAAATTATATATGTCCATCTATAATGTCCCTACCTTCCAATTTAAACAAAACCACCACCCCATTCACACAAAGTAGGATATAAAAGCAAAAAAATACAACAAATAAATATTAAATCACTTATTTAAAACAATACTTTCTCAATCTCCCCTTATTTGTCAAGGATTCCCTTATAAAGTTAAAATCTCTACCCGCTTCTATAATATCCCCACCCAAATGACCCCACACCTTTAGATGTAAAAGAAGCGGTATAAAATACAATTTAAATTCCTTATCAGAAAACTAACTTCATTATCTCCCTTACCACCCTATGAGCCCTATTATAAAGTAAAATTCTCTACCTCCATCTATAATATCCTGAATCTCATCTACTCTCCTATTTTTAAACAAAAAACTACCAACCCAGACACACAGGGTAGGATTAAAAAGGAGTATAAATAAAAACAATTAACACCCACCCAACCCCTACCCCTACAACCCCTCTTATACAGTAAAAAACCACCTAGCCTCTTCTATAATGACCCTTAGTTACCTCCATTTATAATATCCCTAACCGATAATACTTTTATATTTTAAACAAAACTACCGCCCCATTCGCGTCTAGTTTTTGTTTCTATTTAGATAGGAAGATGTGAGTTTATTTGCACTCTAAATTATGTTACAATTCTGCTAGCATACTGTGAGGCCAAAGTTGCATTCAGCAATTTTGATACAAAGTTAAGAAAAAGTAATCTTAAAGTGATAAATACACTGACTGACATTTTTTTTACCCCCAAGGTCAATATAATTGTGACAGTTGGAAATTTATTTTTTCAATCTAGGCACAGGGTATTTTGGCAAAAATGTAATGTCCTGAAGTTAATTTTGGTCTACTGCTGTTTAAAACCATCAAACAAACGCGCGCGCGCGTGTGTGTGTGTTTGTATTTGGTGTAAATCGATGACATTAATGAGATTATACACCAACGTACCGAGGACACACCTCGAACCGAGGACGTCCTCGGTTGGAAAAAGGGTAAAATCTTGCTTCTACGGACAATTTTAACCCAAAACAGTGTAAAAACATGATTTGTAGAAATGCTCTATCATATTTTCCCCATTCCTGTTTTCTTACCTAAATGGTTATCTTACTAACTATTATTGGTAAAAATAAAAATGACATTGAAATGCTAATGAAACTCGAAATATTCCAAAAGATGCTTGCGGAAATTCCGCAAACTAGATATTGAAAAAAAATAGGGTATAGCCCCTGTGACGGCGATGGAGGGACATACCAGTTCCATTTAGGTATATAGTTGTCCTGGGGACGCCCATCTATCGCCTCCACATCCTAGAAATGCAATACACCAAGCTCAATAGAATTTATATATACACTTTCCTTAATACATTTACTCTCACTTATTCCTTATTATCCTTTGTGTGTGTGTGTATATATATATATATATATATATATATATATATATATATATATATATATATATATATATATATATATATATAATGTAAACTAAATAATAACTTAGACATTATTTGACCAAATACTGCCGTCCACACAGAAATACAATTGTATAGAACTTCATAACACAAATATAGCACCCATTCAGATATCATCCACTGGACAAAAGGAATCTCTGGCAAGGATCACAAAATAAATGGGCTACATGGCATGGAACCCAGGTACAAAGTGTAATTCCTGAGGAGGGGAATACATGCCATAGTAAATTCTCTTTAGACCAGTGGCAGAGCGAATGTGGACCTAGAAACGGGAACCTAAACAAGTATGCCAAATAAAAAAATTATAATATCATGAACCCTAATCTAAAACATAACCATAATACATTTTTCATTCCAAATTTTATTTAGGTTTTTATTAACCCACAACAATAGACCTTTGAGGGATACAAACAGATATAAAAAACCTTTACAATTTTCGAATCAATAGGGGGTCACCTTAAAGGCCTTCTAGCTTTTATAGCCAGAGATCCGAGAGGTGTCCACACAAATAAACGGATTAGTAGTAGATTGTATTTTCGATAGCGCTGTGTATATTTCACTGTGTGGGAACATGTTTAGCAATAAATTTATAAATGACTGCGGGAATGAAAAAAAAATCACAGCATTTCTCGCATTTTTTATTTTAATAACGGAATGAAACCCGCTAATACTTACGTGTGATTTCTTTTTCCTTTTGTTTGTTTAAAAGCAGAATCTCTCTCTCCCTCTCTCTCTGTCTCTGTCTCTGTCTCTGTCTCTCTCATTAAAATTAATATCATGCTTTGTTAGTTTGTTTTCGTTTTTTTCTGACCTTTCTCATGGAATGTTTAGATTTCCTCTCTTTTAAAATCAATATCACACAAATAAAAGTGAAGACTGTGAATACTTATTCCTCGGCCTGTGTATGCTCGTTGAAGTCCAGATAGATGCAGAGAAACACATATCCTTTCAGGACGTCTGAACTAATTATGAACATAAATCAAAGCCTGAATGAAATGCCAGTGGATATATATTTACAATATCAGTGTACCGGCAATAAATATAAACAGCACGTCAACTCTGGAAGTTAGGATTGTCGTAATAATGTATGTTCTGAATGGTCTCGCTGTCGGTGTTTTATACAGCTGTTCGATTTGCACCTTTCTTTTTCTTTTTCTTTAGCGAAGTCCCGAAATATGCTTAACCTATTGTGGTGTAATTAACAAGATCGTAAACCCAAACTAACACCAACATTCTGCATGAATATCAGGAATAATTTTAAAATTAAAAAAGTTTTACAAAATTAATAAATAAAAGTTTACAAAATTAAATTATGGGAAAGTAATCATCTGACATGTTAGAAAAAGATACAGAAACGAAAACTGTTCGATACTTTTCGGATACTGATATCAGTAGTTTTACTAAACCTGTATTATAAAACTGTTTGATTTGGATAATGAACATCATGTGCACTAACGATATGACTTTAAAACTTTGTCAATGAACATGAACAGCTGCCTCAATACATACAAGTGATAAGTAACTGTTACCTCCACAATGGTTTCATCTACAACTATATTCAGTTCTTTATGGCAAATGCATTGTTATTTTAATATTTGTTATTGTGGTTGACGGATTGACTAATTGACTGATTGACCGATTGTTCTGCAATTAGACTTTAGTGTGACATAACAAGTTTCGAAATAGTAAACCGCTCTGGAGATCATATCAATTAGCTGGATTTGAACGTTCATGGCAGGAATAATACATGTATAACCCTCTCTCTCTCTCTCTCTCTCTCTCTCTCTCTCTCTCTCTCTCAGGCATGTTCAGACTTAATGTTGAAAATATGAGGCAATGTTTGTGTTTACCTTACTATGTATTTTCGTGGTGACATCGTATTTTTCAAGCTGCTTTTAGCTGAATAAATTGAGCGTGCATACGACGTTGTTTCTATTGTATTTTGTAGAGTATTTTATATCAATCTGAAAACAAAAATACTAATATACAAAAAAGACCCCCAAAACACAACATATCTATTTTTAATTGAATTGAAGTTCCCAGCAATGGCTACAGCGCTGACGGCTCGTGTAATATCCCTGAAGTCCAAGGGGTCAAAATGTTCTATGACAGTTCATGTTTGTATAGAGTTAGCGGATGGGGATATTTTTCAAATAGTACTTACAAACAGTTTATCCATTTGTATTGTTTTGGCGCTAGTAATGAAAAAGATACACTTTAACGGTACTATACTCTCACGGTTCACTTTCCAAGTTACTTATATTATACATTTGGCAATTCAAAGTGCATTGTAAAGGATTTTTGTATTGCTGATTGCTACTGTATAGGGGACGCGAAGAAATTTTCAAACAGCTTTCTGATCCCCATGTTGCCTTCTGTGTAAAAACTACTAGAAAAAGACTATATGAGTAGGAATATTAATGTCTGATACAGTTTTTAATAAATGTACTTTTAACTTACGGTATATAGGCTTGTCCTGTCGAACATCTTGTGCGCTTTGGCTATCATTAAAAACCTGCTTAAATTTGGAAAAGCAAATAAAACGTAACAATACCTAATTAACACCACTGTACTCCTATACAGATTGGTGTTTGGGCGTTTATATTTTGTATTGTGTTAATGAGACTTCATTTACAACAGAACTATGTATACAAGCATAATGCATGATATGTAAATCAAAGTCACCAGCTCACTAAATGAAGCAGGTATATGCGTATAAAGGCACATTTGACTGCATATATCAGTTAATAATAGCTTGCACATTTAGCTGCCAGTCTTATGAGTGCGATGATGATGACAAACATTGCTGTAATGAAATGTTTCCTTTTGGGACTGATGATCTTGATTATAAATGTCTGACTACCATCTATCTACTGAAGTTATATGCACGTAACGTCTCAGTTCGGTTGGTCGTACTTCGATGTCACTATAACAGGATCTGTCATGAGATGCATAACCATTCTCTCCTGTTTTGAACAGTAAGTATGCAAATGATGTAATAAGGTCGCATATTGTTCACTGAATAATAAAAATATTCCATATCAAGGGCATCTTTTCAATAGCTTCACATGTGTAAAACCTCGCGGCAATCAGGGCGTTTTAACTTTCGGGTCGGATAATTATGCGAGTTCGGTACAACTCTAGAAGGAATTTGTACGTTTTTTTTTAGCAGTTTCCTGTACCTCTTTCGTATGACATGTCGTAGATTTATTTGCCTGTATTAGACGTGTAAAGGAGGAGTGTATTTTGTTTCCCATCACTATTTACTCACATGCATGAAATATTATTACAAATACCAGAGACCGTTGTATGCCCTAGCTTTTTTTCTTCTTGTTTAGCTAAGTTATTGGTATTTGATGCTTGGATCTAAAGGAAGATAACAATATTTGGAAACCTGTAATTTGATAGAGCAGATCTCTCTACAAGTTTTCCACCTGGCAATCGAGGACATGGTTTCTAACGTGTGTATCGCCAGCTTTGGAGAAAAGATACACTCCAAAATCGCGAACAAGCACCAAGCGTGTAAAAGGGGACATTTCTACAAATCATGTTTTAACACTGTTTTGGGTTAAAATTATCCGTAGAAGCAAGATTTTACCCTTTTTCCAATCGAGGACGTCCTCGGTTCGAGGTGTGTCCTCGGTATGTTGGTGTGTAATCTCATTAATGTCATCGATTTACACCAAATACAAACACACACACACACACACACACACACACACACAGAAGCATAGACATAAACACCTTTGGCAATTTTTTATTTGTCTTTTCTGAGATATGTGGGTGGCAATGAAAAGGGCCGTTGGGGTTTTGTTAACCAAAGGTAGTTAACACATATTACACCTCTTCACTGATCTTCTTCTCCTCAAACTTCTACGTACTTCAGGTCCATAAATCAATACTCTCTTCAGACACCCTTGTCTCTCCACATAGATTCGTCTCTTCCAAATAGCTGTAGCCGTAATCTTCGTGACAGCCCATGTTGCTTTGACGTACATGGGTTAGTCCGGGTTGAAGAGCATACCCGATACGATACTTGAAGATTCTACGGAAGTATACATCTTGTCTTGAGAACAGGTGAAACTATGTAACAAAAACGCTGGTATATATAGCCAAAGAGCGGATCGAAATGGATCGAAATGGTCTACCAATCCAAACGCGCGTTACAAAATGTAGGGTCTTTCTTCCAACCAGAAAAGAGCGGGTGTGTGACGGTCCTTTCAGTATATAGGCATCACAGCGTTCGTACGGTTTTATATTGCGGAATAGTTTGAGTATGGCTGATACAACGAAGACAATGTATTGGGGTGAACCTGCTACGGAAACCTCTTATGTTCGGAGTGATAGTACGACGACGGCAGTGGTCAACATTCATCCAGAAGATTTTAATTTTGATTTTGTGGATTTTCTGTCGTCGCAAGAATTCTTGCCTGAAACAACTGTAGTAACACCGTCTTCTTCTTCCTTACCTGTGATCGATGATTTTAGAAAAAGAAGAATTGGAAAATGTTTTGCAGCGTCAGAGAGAAGTAGAAGAAGCATTTCTTCAGCAAGAAGAGGAAAGAAGAAAGCGAGAAGAAGAAGATAAGCAGAAATATTTGAAGTGTGAAGGACAGAAGGAAGGGAGTGGTGACAATCTAACGTTGAGTCTGCTAAAAGATATTTTAGCAGAGTTAAAGAATCTGAGAAACATGTATCAGACTTCTTTAACTCAACCCAAGAGAAAGAGACCATCACGGGCTAAACATTCTAAGCCCATCACATCATCCACTCTCACTACTACTGAGATGCCACCACCACCACCACCACCACCAGTGACTACTACTACTACCACTACCAAAGCAGCAGCAGCAGGAGGAGTAGGACTTGGCCGTGGAAAGGGATTGAGGCAGTTAAAGCTCATCATGTCCAGTCCATAAGTTTGTTTTAAAAAACAAACACTCCAACGGTCCTTTTTAGGGCCACCCACATTTCTTAGAAAAGGAATCAAATTGCCAATCAAGTAAAACTTAAATCCCGTCACTTGATTGTGTATGAGTGCGTGTGTGCCTCCATACTATAAAACAAAATCAAAACCAAGAGACACATAGTTTTTTCCTTTTTAGTATATTCTCTTTTTAAAATCACGATGAACATTTCACAACACATCACTCAAGTCCATTTTTTCTTTCACAGTCTGTCTCTTTTTTTGAATTTCTTCACAGGCATCATGGGTTCTTCTTCTTCACTGTCTTCCAGTCGTCTTGACTTCTTACATTTCTTGACGACGGGGATGGGTTCTTCTTCTTCTTCTTCTGTTTCTGAAGCGCCCTCTGCCTCCTCCCTCTTTTCCTGGTTCTCTTTTTTCTTAGGACACTCTGAAGACCAATGTCCTTTTTCTTGACAATGATAATATGTATCTTTTCAGTTGTTTCTGTTTTCTTTTCCATTACTTTGACGTTGTGGAGATTCTGGAGCCAAATGTCCCTTTTCCTGGCAGATATAGTACGTATCTTGACTTTTATCTCGAGAGGAGGAGTAGTTCTTAGTCTTACTGGTATACTTTCCAAGGACTCTCTCTAAATTTCTGATAGCAACAGCTGTCTGTTGTGCCATATCTCTGACCAGAAGGGTAAGCTTTTCTCACTGCTTTTCCATCTTCACAGTTTGAAAGTTGAATAACGAATAGTTACTCTGAGGCTAAGAAGCTCTCTCTATATATACGGAGAGAGCCTGTGTAAAACTCAATCGGATCAAAGTTGGACATCAAGATGAAACGATCACGCAATTTCAATGAGAAACCAAAAGAAGAAGAAACTAAGAGGCCACGACGGCGACTTTCCGTGCTGCCTCATTCGCCACTAGCTGAAGTGTAGCCCAAGTCCATGCCAGTGATTTCGAAGAGGACATGAGTGAGCCTGAAACAATACCTTCCACCACCACAAGACCAAGAGAGTCTAGAATCCCTAAAAAAGAAAGTCGTTCCATAGCTCCCGAAAATTACTATCACATTCGAGAGACGCACAAAGTGACATCCAGAAAATTTAGAACCACGGTTTACATCTACACCGTCAACTTTAAAGAGTTCAAGTCTGAAGTGCCCCCCGAGAAAGCCGCAGGTTTCATTACCGATTTGTGGAATTATTTGTTAGAAACATTGAAACGGCAACGCCAAGCGAAAGAGGACGATCGGTTGAGACTTTCCGTTCATCACGATAGTTTGAAGTTTCCTGTCTGGATCGAGTTTAGTACCCAGGCAGAATTAACACCGTCTAAATCATTGCCAAAATTGAACACGTTCAACAATCCAATGATGAGTTTACCATCACTGATAGAAAAGCCACACTTCACATGACCCACGTTTCACCTACGAGATCGAGTCCTGTACTTTGACACCGAAAGTTGTATGTACATCCATCGTCCTGGCAGCCAACACCCCACCATCGAAGGAGATCGTTTAGGGACATGGACGGACGAGCACCCCCCAAGAGACGATCCTCAGTTTTGCCAGCGGTGGCCCTAAAAATTACGGCTACCAATTCAGAGACCGACAAAGCCGAAAAAAACCCCACTACTTCACAACCGACTACTGTGGCTCGTCGGACGCGTCAAGCTTCGTTCAAACCTCCCCTACCCCACGACTCCAGAAGTAGTATCGAACAGTGCGTGACTTATTGAGGAGCGACCTTGTATCATGGAGAGACTTTTAACCAGCATTGACTACAATCCTGCACATGGTGCTGGTTACGGAGGAGTTCAAAAATTGTATCAGGCAACTAAAAGCAAATTGAAAAGTGTACGTTTGCCAGAAGTGCAAAAATTGGGACAAGAACAATCGACGCACACGTTACACAAACACATTCGACGAAACTTTTCCAGAAGTCAAACCAAAGTGGCTGGCATCGATCATCAATGGCAGATTTAGCAGATGTCTGTCATTTGGCAGCGTACAATCTTGGTTACAAATATTTGTTTTGTGTCATTGACGTGTTTTCCAAATCCGCTTGGGTCGTTTCTTTGACTTCTAAAAGCAATGCTGAGTTAGTACGCGCTTTAAAACTGGTGTTGAAACAAAATGGTCGTCACCCTTTATGATGGCAAACAGATAAAGGCACCGAATTTCTAAACCAATCTTTTCAAAAAGAATTGAAACAACGATACATTCATTTTTTTACCACTGAAAATCCTGAAACCAGAGCCTGTGTCGTGGAATGTTTTCAAAGAACTTTGAAAGAACGCATGTGGAAATATTTTACACATCAACACACTCTCAAGTACATCGACGTGTTACCACGTCTGGTCAAAGCTTACAATCAATCGTACCATCGTAGCATCGGATGTGCCCCCGAAGAAGTCACCTCTGAAAACGAAGTGAGGGTGTTTGATTGATTGTTTGGTACACCTAAGATTGGACACACGGAAAGCAGTAGTGCTCAAGACGGGAGATTTGGTTCGTATTGGAAAAACCAAACGCACTTTTGACAAAGGTTATTTACATAACTGGACTACCGAATTGTTTCGTGTCACTGGACAAGTTCGTGGACGTGATCCTCCTGTCTATAAATTGGAAGACATGCACGGAGATGTGTTAAAAGGAACTTTTTACATGCCTGAGTTATAACGAGTGACCAAAAAAGGAGACGACTTGTACGATATTGAAAGCATATCCTCCTAGTTTTGATTCTTGGATTGCCGCTTCCCAAGTCGTCGACTATAAAAAGAAGAAGTAACCAACATGCCGTTCAACACAGCAGCTACCTATTCTTCACAGAGTTCCTATCTTCAAGAATTACAACAACAAAAAAAACTTTGTGGGCGTGGTGCGGAGAACGTGTGCCTAAAAATCAAATGGTCTTTTTCTGCCAAATCTTTGTGGTGTATTGTGTCATCGGAGCAGCGATTGCTAATTTGAGTTTGCAACAAGGTGACAAACAATTGTGGACCATTTTACTCAGCAGTTGCATTGGTTATCTTCTGCCTAGTTCTTCCTTGAAATATAGTACGGACAGTAACAACAACAACAACCACAACGGTGCGGCCAACGCCAGTCATCCTTCTTCCAGTCACAACAACAACAGTAGCCCTCTTTTGGAACATTTTGAACATCATTCTCCTTTGAACTCGAGTGACTCCTCGGTCACCAGAACCCTCGAACTATGAATAAACAATTTTATTTAACCTTACCGAGTGACAGTTCTATGGATGTGTTTCCCAACAACACCTTATGTTGTTTTACGGCCAAATTGCCTCAGTCCATACAGTTAGATCACGAAGCTCATTCGGAAGTGGCTTTGGTAGAAATCAGTCATCCTACGTAAGCCATGAATATCAACGAAGGTCAAAACGCTTTCATCGGGGATATCCTGAACGAACAAGTGCAAGAACACTTGGACAAAAATGATCCTGGCATTTACGAATCCAAAAAAATGACACAACAATCCTCCTTCCTTGACTAGCTATACCCTGAGAATTACTGTGGGGTATTATTTTAATGCTCAACATTTGGTGGACACCATTGAGGCTATCTTTCAGTCTTGGACAAAGCCAAGAAAACTGTCCTGATCGAGTACCATAAAATTGCTCATCGTCTTAAAATGCATTTTTCGGACGCCAGAATATTGTCCATCACTTTTTGTCCTGGGTTGTTTGATATTTTGGATGGATACACACAACTAGCTCCTATGAAAGACGTTTACAGCAACGATCGATTTTACAAGTACCCTGTCAAACTGAACGATGGACTGAATTTATTGTTTGTGTACTCCGATGTGATGGAGTACAACGTGATGGGAAACACAGCTTCTCCGTTACTGAGAATCATTCCTTTCAAAGCGGATTCTGCCGTCGCTGCGTACGAGGAAGGTGGAAACACGTATCACGTTCACCGTGAATTTTTACATCCTCATTATCTTCCTGTCAGTAAATCGTATTTGACAGTGTCAACATTAGTAAAAAAGGAAATCTGGAACAAAATATTCTATTCACTAAAGGAAAAGTCACGGTGAAACAACATTTTCGAAAACGGTTCTTTAGTGAATTGTAACACAGGATGTATCCTGTGTACCGAGGAGTTGCTTGACAACGAGGACATGGTTTAGGAGATATTTTAAAATCCGCTTTTCGTACGGTAGCCCCAATCGTGAAACCCATGGTGACTTGAGGATTGCATGCCTTGAAAGATGCCGCTTTGACGCTAGGAAAAGAATTTCTTCAAAACGCCCTCATCGACAAACAAAATCCTAAAGAAGCCTTTATGAGAGCAGGAAAAAAATGTGTTGCTGCAAACTGGAAAAGATCTTTTGGGTCGCCAAGAGACTTCTATAAATTCGCTTCACTCTTCTGGCCCTGGCATTACTTCTTCCTCAGCGCCACAGCAAGGACAAGGCAGAAAGAGACGTCAAAGCCCCTTCAGAGCTCATAAACACTGTATTCAGAAAAAGAATAAGAAAAGAAGTACTGTTAGAAAATTAGACGTGTTTGATTACTAACTGAGAAAAAATGATGCACCGAGATTCTTGTGAATGTTTCAAGTCAGAACTGGATCTGTTTGCCATGCCACCTACCATGATGACGATGCAAGAATCCCAATGGTTTGAATTTCATCCTGTATCGTCTTTGACGACCTCACCCCCTATCGAATTTGAAATCAAAGGACAAACCGAAGATTACATCGATCTGAATAGCAGTCAATTGCATCTGAAACTCAAAGTGGTCAAACAGACAACACCAATCCTGGGGCCGAGGCCAGAGTAGCTCCCGTCAATAATTTCATGCATTCGTTGTTCAGCGAAGTGGAGTTGTACTTGAATAACAAACTGTTCAGCAGCGTTAGGACAGTTAGGAACCAACAGCAGCCACGGTATTTCGTACGAGGATTATGCAGGAGGATATGCTTTGTGGGGTTTTGATTTCACTCCCGACCAAGGCAGCGACGAAGGACATTTTCACCCTATGAAATCAGGTCAACTTCGTGTGGAACTTCAGTTTGCCACATCTCTAGTCAACACTGTGAACGTCAGCTTGTATGCAGAATTTGACAATACTCTTGAAATCAACAGTTTGAGAGAAGTGATTCTAGACTATTAAAGATGCAACACGAAGAACCTATGGAGATAGGCGATGACGATGTTTTTGATCCAGAACCAAAAGAAGAAAAAGAGACAGTAAAAATATGAAGATGGCTAGAGCAAGAACAACATTAAGTCTCCTGTTTTGCTACGGACTTGGCTGAAAGAATTACAGATCTGGCTAGAGAACATCGTTATTGATGTCAAATCAATCATCCGAGTCAGAAACAACACGACAGATGTATGATGATGAGTGCAGAAGAAAAATTTGCAGAATATCTAGATGAGGCATGGCCTCTGATCTCAGAAGAGAAGGTGTTAAGGAAGTGGTATAAAGACTTGCAGGATGGTTCCTTGCCTCCATTGACTTCTCTGGAGACCCAACGCATTTAAGCTCTCTTGCAACAGAGTACATCGACTTACTTGACAGACATATTGAAGCAAAAAGTCAGGTGTTAATTGATGACTTATCATTACCTGTGAAAAAATGGATACCTGTAAACTTCATTACCTATTGACTCGCAGTTCGTACACCGCTTCTTGGAATCCTGTGGTGTGTGCTAAAGATGAACTTCCTCATCGCAAACCTAAAGACGTTCAAGCCTATGTCATCAATACCGACGACAGTGATCGACCAGGAACCCATTGGATGGCAGTGTAATTTCCCAACGATCACAGTGTGGAGTATTTTGATTCTTATGGATTACCTCCTTTGGTTGACGACATCATTGACTTTATGAGAAGAAATGCTGTCTCCACTCGATTCAATAATGTATGATTACAAGGATCAGATTCCATGGTGTGTGGACAATATGTGTGTATTTTCTTCATCAACGCAGTCTTGGATTTCCCTTAGAACATTTAGTGACTTGTTTTGTTAGGGAGTACGCTAGAAACGATGCTAAAGTAGAAAGATGGTTTTGTGAACATTATGGTTATCTCTTGTCTTTAGCTCAGAAACGTAGTGTGCATCGAGGGCAAAATGACTTAGAACAGTGGAAGTCGAGTTTGACTTCACAACTTTGCCAACCCTGTAAATACGTTCATGTTTAAAAATGTTTGTTTGTATTTTGTGTATAAGAAGCTTCTTCTTGTTTATTATAAAAATGTTCATTTTTGAAAAAATGGTGTTGCTTTTTTATTGATTGAAACAAAAATGGGATGTATATGCTCTTTAACCTTTCTCTATCGATCTGAGGTACATACTCTTTCACGTTTCTCTCTATCGATCTGGGTCATGTTTTCTTTTACGAATCTGAGGGGATACTTTCCATCACGTCCGTGCTTCAAGCATGTATAGCAATGCGTTCACCAGTCTTGCCATCTACCCTTGTTTGTATAATATAGTGTGTGTCTATTTCATCCTCTTCTTTTAAATCATACCACTCTTATGTGAAAGCAGATTTGTGTGTATGTAAGTATAATGTGTGTAAAGCACTCCTACCCTTTTTGGTTGGTTAGTAAGTATAGGGGTGTTGATCACTCCCACCGCGTGTTGGATAGTAATCAAAAAGTGGGTGTTGGATAGTAATCAAAAAGTGAGTGTTGGTTGGATAGTATGTTTGTGTGATTTCATCCCTTCCTTCACATCATACCCTTTTCGTCTGATAGTAGGTGTGGGGTTTGTAGACACCACACAAGGCGTTTTGGACAGTGTGTGTGGGGTGTTGGATAGTGATCAAAAAATGGGTGTTGGATAGTAGATGACGGGGTATTGGTCACTACAAACGGCGTGTTGATGGTATAGTGTGGGGTGTTGGATAGTAGACGACGGGGTATTGGTCACTACACAAGGCGTGTTGATGGTATAGTGTGGGGTGTTGGATTGTAGATGACGGGGTATTGGTCACTACACACTTCTGTACCCATAAACATTTCTGCCCACAACTGCCCCATCCATGTTAAACCTATAGACACATTTAATCTAGGATTTCCCGTACGTACCTACAGTGGCGCATATTGAGGTCAACTCTAACAATGTTACTATTGACCCCCCCCCCATTGAGGTCAACCACTTTTAACACTGTTACCATTTTGGCTCTCAAGCGCCTCATTCATGTTTATGGAGCCGTATAGAGCCAAGCGTCCATTTTTGACTCTCAAGAGCCCCATCCATGTTAATTTCCCTTATGGCTCTCAAGAGCCTCTTTTGGCCCTCAGTCGCCTCATATAAGTACTGCCGTCTGTTTTAGATAGTGCATAGTTTCCATAATTACCACATGTAAAGAAATTTTTGTTACAGTAAATGAAAGTAGCATAGAGGTATGCTAACATTCTCTCCATTGTGCAAGTTTCCAATGCAAACAACTTGACTTTATACTGGTCCCTCTCTCGGAAGTACATAATAATTGTAGAGCGGAACCTATTCGGACCACTTAAACTATTTCTGCGAGACACAAATATGTCTCAGATGTATGTCGACGTAGTAATTTGCAATCCTTGTTTCGCAAATAGCCGAGATGATCCGCATGACTGTTACCGCCATACATTTGAGGTATGATCCGTGTGATTAACCTAGAAGTTCTGAATGCGCAGATAACAGTTGGGGGGGGGGGGGGTAGTGGAAGTTTCCAAACTGCATGTTATGCAGATACGTCAAAAGATGCTTAAGATTATTAAATCGTTTCAGAAAACTCAGTAAAACGCGATGAGTGGAACTAGAGGTTCTTTCATTTGGATAAAGTCAGGTGACTGTTTTTTGACAAATGTCTATTTTTACGATAACAACTCCTTGATTAAAGAAAGACGCCATTATTCAAATTAAGAAGTTAAAGTTAAATAAGGAAATACTAAATATATAATTAAGTTTATATTGCTAAACATAATTAAATATAATATGTTAAAATTATCACTATTTCATTGTCCATTGATTGTCTGTTATCGGCTTTGAGAACTCATCAGACTGTACAGGCACGTTTGCGAGCTTTTTCCAGGTAGAGGAAAATAATTGTGTTACTGATAAATCAGGTGTATTTCGAGGAGAGATTCAAGAATGAAATACAGTGATAGTGCGTTTGAGTCTTTATAATAACTCTGTGAGATTTTGTTCACTTTCTGAACTCGACGCCTGGGAATTCGCTTGATTTGTAAGTTTTCGACCAGTAAAAGCAGATAAGGTCTACTTTATATGTCCAAAGCATTCACAATCGTTTTTGAATTGACTCATTAAACATGTTTTTTGTTACGTTGAGGATGCTCACCCGTAACATCAGTGACCACTATTGTTTGAATACATGCACACAATGGTGTGTAGACACCCGTACATGTGCTCCCCTGTTCATTTATAGGTGTTGTTTCAAAATAGGTATAAAATGTTTTTGGACTTAATAATTTTCAGTGAAAGTTAGAAACTAATAATAAAATAAAATTGGTTGTCCTGGTGGCAGTGTGTTAGATATTTTTGCCTAATAGCAATTACCATAATGTAATCTCGGTACTCCTATCAGTTAGAATTAATTGCAATGTATAGTTTATGCTGTGCTCATTTGAAGTCATATGGCCAGTACATGGTGTAATGACCAAATGGGTACATAAACCTTACATACACAGACACTTTTCCTGAAAATTACCTTACATCTCTAGCAAAAATTGAAATACAATCAACAACGAGAGCGAAAGAATCAGACTGTTGAGACTCATAGTGACGTCATCCTTATATTGTGATATCTCCCGTGTGCTACTTTGTAACATCGTCAACTCTGTGCTCTATCACTGCTTATTAAAGAATTCCTGACTCTTTCCTCCTTCGCATTAGATAAAGTTTTCCCATTCTGTAATAAAGTCAGTGTAGAGAAAAGATCGCAGCAAATGTAATCTACATTTAGTGTGATGCACTTATTACAGTGTTGTGGTATTATCCTTCCAAATGGATGTGACCACTATGAGGAGTATGGCAAAACTATATTGCCAAAACAAAAAAAAGTAAAGAATTTTCGATCGAGTGTCATGACTGATCCCCAAGTTCTTAACCTACATTTAAAATGATGGAGTACAACGTCATGAACACATTGTCGTGTTACCATTTCATGGAAGACGTAACATTGTAGGTTGAAAAGCTTTTCAACTCTTGATGGCCTTTCTTCTTAACAACTTGCTATTAATCAAAATTAAATAATTACTGGATTTTAAAGAAATACCCATCGTTATTCAAGTTACAGTCCGCTATCTACCACGCTGGGGTTTATCTTCTGCAATTCACACACACACACACACACACACACACACACACACACACACACACACACACACACACACACACAGAGCATTGATAAGTAACATGTAACAATAAGTATACTGAGCTATATTTTATTTTAAGTTTTTGTTTGCCCAGACCTATTTCGGTCCCAAGGTGGGGGTGCCTTGGATTCACCGCTTACAAATTCAAAGTGCGCTATGCATTCAAATGAAATGACGTATTTCAGTACACGGTATGGAAGCATTAACAATAGCAAGTAAGTAGGCATTAGTTCTATTTATTTCAGATCTATGTGCCCGAAGCTTTTAAGAGAGAGAGAGAGAGAGAGAGAGAGAGAGAGAGAGAGAGAGAGAGAGAGAGAGAGAGAGAGAGAGAGAGAGAGAGAGAGGATGGTATAGTACATGCATTTATATCAATCATGCAATCGAAAATATAAAATATAAACTTACTAAAATCATGATCAGATCACTAAATGTGTGAAATATGGTATGTATGTGTCTATCTGTCCATCCATATATTTATTTGTAAAATCTAGCACATAGTTCTGAGATAATTTGTATACATTACTTTTTGTAGAAATGCTTGCAAAGAGTCTATTCCAAGAACATGTTTTTTTATTATGATTACTTACTTAAATCCTGCACTTTCTTTAATCAGCTGATCCATTTCTACTTAAATGTATTATTACATCCGTAAATACTTTTCTAAAATTGGGAGAGCCGCGGGAGCTCAGTTGGTAGAGCGTCAGACTCATAAACCAAGGTTCGATACCCGCCCAGGCCAGACCGGTTCGGCTGCCTCGATGTGTCATTGGGGTAAGCACTTAGCTCCCATTTCATCGGCATGATATAGCCAATAATGTGTTATATGTGCCGTTAAGACCAACAAAACAAACTTCCTAAAGTCACGCACGCACACACACACACACACACACACACACACACACACACACACACACACACACACACACACACATGCATGTATCCACAAATGTCCTAATCAGCCATTAGTGGGAAAGTGGGAAACTAGAAAAATTCTCTTTCAAGGCATATAATTACCCCAAAGTAGTAAACTTCTAAGATAATTTGGTTTAGAGAATATATAAAACGTGTCTGTTTAAGACAGGTTATTGCTTAAACAAGTGCGACCATTTATAAGGCAGATTTGACCATACGTACATACATAAGTATATTGTTTGGTTTCAAAACTATCCCATTTATAACTTACATATGCATACTACTTTTCAGTCATAATGTTCATCTTCATTTCTCTCTTTTTAAATGATAGCTTCACATGGGTATGTTGTTCTTTCTGGGTTCTTCCTCCACCAAATATACTAGCCGCCATGTATCCTATCATGTGCTGAAAAATGGCGTTAAACCCACAAAACCAAACCAAACCAAACATTCTAACAATGAACTATAGTGGTAATTTGCAAGTAAAGCTACATTTGCAATGTTTAGTTTCAGTTGCAACATAAATAAATTGATCGTCAGCTTTTCTCCTATTTACTATATAAAGAAGACATTTAAGGATAGACCTTTTTTTTTTTTACGTTCATTGAAGTATGAACCGAAAAAACGCTGTGCAAACTGTGTCCGAAAAGCGGATCATACTTAAGTTTGCACGGCTTTTTCTCGGTTCAACTTCATTGAAAGTAAAAGAATAAATCGGTCAATCCTTATAATTAAATTTTACATCTAATAAAGACAAATAAGGCAAAATCTATTAAATGAAGCGGCCGCATACAATTTAGACCAATGTATCATCCATATAAATATACGTTTGATCATGTGTGTGTGTGTGTGTGTATGAGAGAGAGAGAGAGAGAGAGAGAGAGAGAGAGAGAGAGAGAGAGAGAGAGAGAGAGAGAGAGAGAGAGAGAGAGGGTGAGGAGGGGAAAGATTGCAAGGCTGCACATGTGAAAAAAGCATGACTTTACTTACTTTTTTGAAACATCTGGTCTGGTCTAGAACTCACCAGACTGATTCACCCAGTTTATGTTTAACCTCTCTGCTATATCAGGTTCTATGCATATTAAATTCCTTCGAAATGTACGCTTACCATCTCTTTAAATCTCAACGCTAGCTTCAGTTTCAACTGATTTTGTCCCCACAACTTTTTGACGATAGTACAGGACATCTTCCACAGTTTTAATGGGTGATTATGCCAAAGTCTAAACTATCAAAATCTACAACAAGTTATTTATTTAAATCGGAATTACAACTGAAGAGAATGTTAACTTCTTTAAATTTTTCGTTTAGGTCCCAGTTTTTTCATAATATGGAAATACATCTATAGGCCTCAAAAGCAAATGCTTGTCTAATCGCAAGGACGAATAAACCATTTAGTCCTGCTAGAATAATTGACGCATCTTGGCCTTACTAGGTGTAACATTGTTACACATGTACAGGTCAGAATGTAACCTGGAAGACTCTCTCTCTCTCTCTCTCTCTCTCTCTCTCTCTCTCTCTCTCTCTCTCTCTCTCTCTCTCTCTCTCTCTCTCTCTCTCTCATGTAATGATTGTTTCTTTGAAACTGAAAAGGCATGGAGATGATTGCACTCATTCTTTATCCATCCACTTCAACTATTAAGCAATAATTTTACTTTTGGATAGTCCCAAGATATATGAGAAAGAGCTTCTACAGAATTATTACACACAGAACACAACTTATTTGGAATTTTGCCAATTTTTTCGAAACAAAAACTGTATTTGTTGGTAAAATGTTATGCACACTTTCAGTTTCAAACCATCAAAGTTTGGGACATTTAGTGACCCTGTATGGCAGAGTACTTATTACATTCATTCTCCTCTAAATCACTAAATTCCATATTCCATTTTCTTTTTGTAGATAGTTTGCAATTGTTGCAAATAATTTGTACACACTCTTTTACAGCATCTCCAATAAAAAGGAAAATAGACGAGTGTTAACACGGGCATTGAAAATTTGAGTTAATGTTAAAATGAAAGTTGTAACTATTTATTTTTTTATAACATTTACTAGCCTCAGCATTCGAAATATTTTAGTACCAGTAGTATCATAATGGGACTTTTGAATTTTTCTTATTGATACAGGTCAAAGCCTTCTATACCCCAATACTTTACTCTCTAATCACAAGCGAGTGCAGGATTTACGCAAGTGCGCGAACCCATGGGGAACCTCCACCCCCCACCCTCCCCACCCCACCCCCATCCCCGAAGTTACTATACTAGGTGCCACAGTTAGGTCAATACAATACTGGGCAGATTGATATACGCTGGCAAACAGTTACTTGATTTTCACGGCCTATAAATCAATTACCTTTTTTGGGTCGCCAACGCCTCGCTTCTGTATCTGTGCACGAAGTCGTCAGCGGTTTTCCATTTCCACCAATACGGTCTTGAACTCCGCCATGCTAATCGTTTTATCCTCGATAGACACCCAGTACAGTACTGATTGTATTGAGACTGAGAATAAACACGTATTCGTGAATGCAGCAGTAGCGAGATTATTTTACCAGTACCGGTTGCTATCAACATAGGGATCGGACACTAATTCATTTCCCATAGAACTTAATGTTAATATATAAAAGAATAAAATTAATTTCTTCATTAGGTTGGCATACAAACCACACATGCTTCCATTCATTAGAGTTAGAGAATTCGTTTAAGCCTTGAAAAAAAGGTGTTTCGCAGCATTTCCTAAATAGGGGACTCCTTGGTCTGCACCTAATAACAGCCTGGCACCATGAGTCCATATGATATTGTGTCAGTAGGAAATTAAATATAGGATATCAAAATAAAAGTAAATATTTTGTTGTCAACTATAGTAAATAGATTAAAGTCTATAAAATGTATAATGGAAAAAATTAAATCTATTTACAAGCCAATGGGTGCATCTCAAAATATTTAGTACTCTATTTTTTATACCCCCACCAGTAGACTCGTTCTCTGGCTGTAAAATAATTAGTGGTTCGATTCCTATACCTCCGACAACAAATCCGATTGGTGTACCTATAATAGTTTCAGTGGTCAGAATTCCAGCAACACCAAGACCAACAGTAGTCGTGGTGGTGATTCCGCAAATAGCGTCTACGACTACGCACACGCTGTAGTATTTCACGAGTAGCGCGGTTCTCTTGGTGATTTCATCTGGCAGCTGTTGTTCAGCTTTAATTATTTTTTCGCGTCAGTAACTTTGAGAGTCTATCTATGTTCTTCTATTAATAATGTAACATCATAGTACAATTGCTCGACAGGCAGACCTCGTCCAAACTCATCGCGTCCGGGTGGAAGATACTTCTAACCAATTATTGTTTTTCACTGGTACAACTACCATGCAATTATAGAAAATATGGTCCCGAGGAATATATATATCTCCGGTGATTGTTTGCATGCTTCCAGATTTACCTAGAACTACACTGATTACGCCTTCGTATTTTGCAGCCAATGGTTCTTGTTTATACTATGAACTGTTACACGGACAAGTGCGTTTTTGTTGAATACTAGTCTGGGTCTTTCTGTCGCCAGTCTTGTTAATGCTGGATCGACATGCTTGTCGGAGAATTTTATCGCCGTGGGCTTGTCGGTGAACATCACATTACTGTGGTAGAAACAATCCCTGAGTGTTTTCACGCCTGGATGCGCATTGGTGATGGAGTGTTTTTGCGTGCTAAAGCAATGATTCCATGCTGGCTTCGAGTTGGTATTGGTACACTAGGGTGGTCCCAACTGTTAATTTCTATTTGACCCTAAACAAACTTATATTTCAGTGTATACGAGGGTTTGTTAACAACAAGTGGAACAAAATTACTATCAATGTTGGTATCACTGGGTCAGCCGATCCAACACCCCGTCAAATTCCGCAACCTCATCACCGCGGTCAGAATCCATCACTTATATGTAACGATAAATTTAATCTTAAACACGAACACCAAAGACAGTTAAGTACCCGACCGGACTAACGTTAATTCCTTCGAAATGAATTTCATCTCCGGGGACTAATGCTAGTGATACTGCATATGTGAAACGTTCTACAACAACAGTGTCCAGTCTGTCGATACATGAGATTGGTGAGAAAAAACCAAGATGCCCCTGATCATTTATCAGTATCATCATTCTACCCCACCAGCCTTTAATTCCGGTTAAGATAAACAAATATGATCCGAACTTGCGCACTTTAAGATATGAGGTTTAGGTTTATCATAACCATTTTCAAGAGGATGGAAAACATGTCGACCATTTGATAAGTTTAATAAGTTAGTGTTTTCCTTTCTTTCTTTGGTTAAGATTCCTTGAAGTTAGCTCTATGAAGTTACTACGCGTGGTGGTGAGGGTATCTCTGCGATCTTTTCATCCACGTATTGTTTGTTGTAACATCAGCATCATCAACATAATTTTTTGATAAACGCAATCGACACGCCAGATACTCTGATTCTCCCGATTTCATTGATTTCGGCACCTCGCAGCTTTAAAACAACATCTTGATTGTCCACGTTAGACGTTTTAAGTTTGATCTGGAAAATCACAATAAAATCCACTTTGGTGGCAAGCCTGCTCAGATCCACATCTGCGCCACGTCGGGTTCAGTAAATGTTAATAGGTATTTTGAATACTATTAAGCGTACTTTCTAAGGTAAAATCAACAAGCGCGCGTTGTGTTGGTAAACGCTCAAGAGAACGCAATAATTTAACAACAATATGTCCACATATTGGCCCGTCCAGCCAAGTTTGCAACGGCAGTATTAAACAAAACAGCGGTAGACGACTCTGTTGTCCAGCGTCAGCGCCTCGGGTTAAATAATCAACAACTTCAAGTGGTGGTTCAAGCCCGTACGAGTCAAATACAATAGATGTCGAGGCGTTACCGCGTATGCGACCCAATGAGTCCCAGGTCCTGTTGCTAAATCCAGATCAATAATTCCGGTTTATAGATTGCGTGGGATCATAGATGCAAGTTCATCCTGCACAAAGACACCTCGGAAATGCTTGAATGACTTTGCCATAGTGAGTAAATCAAAATTAGTTAACGACGCGGCCTTTTGCGAGTCGTACCGGGTAGTCGAAGACCTCTGCCTGAGGGTAATCAAATACCTTTTTATTTTTTTTATTCGTTGATGAGACGAAAAATCATAGAATTTTCCACCAACCGCTTTTTCAGAGCCACCTAGGATGCAGTTCCGACAGTCCCTAACGCAGCCGCTTTTGCAACCGCAGGAGCACCAGCCGCCAACAACGCTGGAATGGCTGAGAGGAATGGAAATATTCCACCGGTCTTTTGCATTTGTGTCACCTCTGACATGGATAATTTTAATGCCACCGAGGTGTTCCGTTGTTTGGCTGCATTGAACTGATCAAGTTCTGTTTGGGTCAACCACGGGATCAGTTCCAGTTAACTTTATCGGAGAAAGCTTCAATGTGACCCCGCAATCGTTTCGTATTGCGCTTTTGATTTACTCAAGGTGATTTGGGCTAAGGCCAAGTTTAACTTCATGACAAAACATTATTTTCAATCATGCTGTTCAATTACAAGAACTACAACAATTACAGGTTTTCCACAGGGGCGTCAATAACCCTCATTTGACCATCTGCGCTCTCCAACAACATCATCTTATTAGAGAGAATTACAGCGTAATGCATCTGTCACCACCGGCGGGGACCTGAGTTACACGTGCATGAAAGTGTGTGTCAACCACAGACTGCCTGTATAAAGTCCAAGTGTATGTCAACCACAGACTGCCTGTACAGAGTCCAAGTGTTCCAACGAAAAGTAATAAATCGGGTACAACGTATGAAAGTCATGCTGGGAAATCTGCAGACCAGTGCCAACGTTTTTATCCCGGCCCATGAATGACCACAGCTTGTGAGATGCATATCTAACATGATTGTGGGTAAAATCAAGCAAAATTTCTTCCGAGGGTTCCTGGTGACCGTTTAGCTCCAAAGAAACTTCAGACACTTCTAAATGGTCAAATATAATTTGATTAATGTGCTGTCCACCGTGCGCCCGATTTACAGTTCGAAACGCTATGAATACATGTCTTGTTGCGCTAATACCTTGTTGGGTAGTTATTTGCCATGAAAACTGCTGAACGTTGGCTTCTACCGAGTCTGTGGTATGCGTGATCCGCTTCCCATTACCACATATGCAATCATAGAATCGGTTAGACGTTGTTGAGCAGCTTCATTCATGATTTTACTGACCGGCGCGGGCATTGCTGCTGTTGATGGAAGTGTAATTGCCTTTGGTTCTACCCGCAGTGATCGAGTCACTGATTGCCGTAGTTGATCTCGAATCAATTGAACTGCTCGTATTCACAGATTTTTCAACCCATTCGCAGCAACATTTTTGATGCCATCAACAACTCGCATTGCAGCTTGTTTAGCGATCGGTGCAGCGCGCGAACACAAGGCCGCGAACACCTTTGGCGCACCTGTAAATAATCCCTGCACAACATCGCCAAGGCCGTTTCCGTAATATGTCATGTAAACGGGTTTTCACGCATTGACAACACGCACTGGTATCACACGTTGACGTACAATTGTCATTGTATTAACTATCAGGTCGATCTCTAATGTACAATTGGTCTAGAATGTGCCCGTCCTGGTCCACAGAGGTAGAACGAATATGTGTCAACGGGCCATTGTGGCATGGAAAATACACATGGGCCGTGGGGTAATCGATATCAAATCACCAGGTTCCACAGTTGGTGAAAACCCAAAAAGTATATAACCCTGAGAGGCTACGGGTGCGGAAGCTCCGCTTTCGTAACTGCCGCTAATATCATCACATGTTAAATCCATCTGATTCGTTGAGGGAATCCTGACAATGTCTGGCGCGATATAGTATCCAATGCGTAAAATTCATTTGTATTCGGGAATGTCGTCAGGCCAACCGAGAATTGTTCTTATTGACAATCGTGCAATGTTAACCGCGTACGGTGCAGATTCGATCGAAATGGGAATTGAGTGTGGGCTCATGTTCTCTTATGAACATTTTCAAGTCCTTGCCGGTCACCAACGAAATTCTCCATCAAATCTCTTCATTAATCGATTCCATATCGTACGCGCCCGTGGGAAGTTCATTATTATTACAGGTTGGGTCGCCGTACTACGAAAAACGCAAACGAGTTATTCGTGGGAATACCCTCGAACGTCTGCGATCAAACATTAGGCCAACTATAATACACGCGTAACGATGCTAGTGCGATTTCGAGTATGCGAGATTCCCCCATAGTAATTGGTGTAGAGACAGTCACATCGAATTCTGGTTTCGTTGATGAGATCGTGACCATCGAGGTGACGCCATGGGTTGTATTTACAACGACACGCTGCATCGCGATATAGATTTCGAGTAAAACACGAAATGTTTCAATGGAAAGTGCCTCAGAACTCATAATCGGTGTCGTAATACACATCATTGATGTCTTCAGTGAGTTCGTGTATTAGAAAACGAAACGTCCCCGGGTCCATAATATCGTTGGTGAGTAACCACTGACAAATCAATGCGGCCTCATTGATGACTTCTGGTGCGTTGTTGCCCGCGCAAACGGATCCCATTAGTGTTTCCAACCGATCCACGAGTTTATTTATCATTTATACACGTATTTAAGTCCTGCAGGGTTGAACCCTTTGGTTGTCATGGAACCTTTGGTTGTCATATGATCTTTTGATGTCCCACGTTTGCATGCACGACCAGCAAGACATTTTCCATATTTGGGTGGTTCCTGGGGGAGATCCTCAGATGGGGAGAGATATTCTTCATCGTTAGGCACATCCAAGGGAAGGCTCCGGATTACGAGACCCATGACGTTTTTCTAAAAATGGTTTAAATGTATGTTAAAAAATCTTCCTGGATGGTTTGATCCTTTCTTTACCTGGGATTTGATAGTTGTAAACATTGTTATAAAACTCAGGCCACAAAACATTATTCTTTGCTATTTTTGTAACTCCAGTCCACTCTTTGAATACCCATGCGGGCTATTCATCACGGATGTAACTCGGTGGTGAATTTGTAGGTAGTTGAGGCTCCAAGAGATAGTGTTTTTAGTAGCAAACCCTAAGGGATCATCAAAGGTCATCTGTCGTGCTTTTTGATTACATTTTTGAACGTCTGTGATATGTGCTCGGGTGGTTGTTCTTGTGGAACACGTGCAAGTGTCTTACCAATTTAATTTTGCAAGCCCTCTATTCTTGTTTCAATTTCTGCTAATAGTACTGGCGCACGCCTGATCGGACCAGGTTGTTGATGTGTTCCCATCATCGCGCCAGTGGTGCTCGCGGACTCTCTTCACTTCTTTCAGCTGTCTTGTCTACAATCTCTTTTGTTGGTTTGATTAGCGGTGCAAACGTTTGTTCAAAGCTCGCTGAGGGATCTTCCCGTGCAGTCTGTCGCGACTGTAGCATATCTTTGACAAGTTTGCTTGCATCAATGTACTGGCGTAGAAGTTCCAGTTGATCGCGCGCGGCTTTGCGACGTCGGTCAGCAGCCTCTGCTATGGCATCGTTGGTGGATTTCGTCATTGTATATGTTTATTATGGTTGTTAAATTGCCGTGTAGAAATCCGCACGATACTTTCCACCGGTGGCGAGACCACTCCGCTGTCCACCAGTCAAGTGAATAGTGAGGAAACTATACGGATCCTTGGTGACCTGCGCAAGACATATTTTGAAACTCATCCCACGAGTGGTCGGTGGCACACCAAGTCGAATAAATTACTGCGTATGAGCACTTGTTTCCTGATGTTCCTACACGAACAAATAAAATCTATCATGACGTTGATATCGTAGATTCTACACCTATGAAACAGCATTCTTACAGGATTAATCCTCTCAAACAGGAATATTTGAGAAAGGAAATTCAGTATTTACTCGAGAATGATTTTATAGAACCAAGTAAAAGTAACTGGAATTCACCATGTATTCTTGTGCCTAAACCAGATAATACATTCCGCACGTGTACTGACTATAGACAAGTCAACAGTGTCACTAAAACGGATTCGTTTCCAATGACAAGAATAGATGATTGAATTGACACAATTGGAAATACGAAATATGTCACCAAGTTTGACCTTTTAAAAGGATTCTGGCAAATTCCACTCAAGGAAAGAGCAAAAGAAATTTCGGCATTTGTAACTCCCGATGGGCTTTATGAATATAAAGTGATGTCTTTTGCAGGGCTGCCACCTTGAGTGGAATGAAAATCAGGATGCCTAAGGAAAAAAATCAGGATTTGGAGAAACAAAACAGGATCAGTGTTTGGAACCATATATTTACAAAAACTTTACAAAAAGGAATTGACAAAATTTATAAATCTATGTGTGTTGTACTATGCGGTTCATTTACATGTATATAACATTTATTTATATTATGTATAGTATACTATATACAGGTCGCTGATTCTCATAAAATGTAGTACTCTGAACTTTTGTTTCTCATTCCTCAGGAGGGTGTCACAGCTGGAAGGAGTAACAACGCTCTCCAGTTGTCAGAATCATCATCGTTGGAACAATGAGAGGTGACTCAGAAGACCTCTGGTCATCGAGGCTGTGCTCTCTGTATTGTTCTTTCTGATAAGCGAAAACACACATTCTCTGAATCTGCATTGCTGTGAGGCAGAGCGCACGGTGCCTTCATGCCATTTACCAACAATGTATACATTTTACTTCCCAAGACATCTGTCAGCATGGAGATATGTTGTCACAACACATAAATCCTAATTGATATGTCTAATCCAGACAGATCATCCACCTGAAAATTACATAAAAAGGAATATTAAAACAATAGTTATCAATGATTACACATATAATGTATAATCCAATGACTAAATATATCAAATTTATATGTAAAATATATATGAACATTTTTAATGTTTATTTTAATTATTGGCAGAAATATTTATAATTACTTTAAACTTGTTGAACTGCAGCTCCAATTCTTCAATGTTGGTATATTTTGCAAGGCATTTAATCTTTGCAACCAATATCGAATGGAAGAAAACTTTGTCTTTGTTCTTTTGCTAACATCAAGGATTTCAGCATGCTCAAGAGCATCCTCCTGCATGGGAAGCCTTTCAAATATTTACCCCAGTGACGACGAGTAGAAGCCTTGAACATCTATGTGAAAAAAAATTGCAGATGACAAATTAGAATTTAAGAAATACAATATAGCATCAGTAATAATTCCATAAATTTGCAAAATATTTCTGCAGTCATAATAATTAAATAAACAAATGTCTGAAAAAACTGTGACAGTGCAGTTAATCAATTTTCCTTTCTCTGCTTCCAAATGTCCTCTTATCTGTTCACCAATCATTAGATCCTCTAGACCTTTCTATTTGGCCTGCGGTGGCGTTCCACTTTATATATGTTCTTTGCTTTCCGCAAGACATCTGGCTTTACAAATGCCACCAGCAGATCCGATGCCACTTCAAACAAACGACTCTGCATCAAGTGAACTACAGGATCTTCACGCTGTAACATTTGATTAGCATTGAGGAATTGTGGAAGGGCATACTGGAGGAACAAGGCATAGAGTTTGGAGGTGGGATCCTCGAAGAATGAACAGATCCTGAGCAGACGATCTTTTGCATTCTTTGTTTCACTCTTCTCCTTCTGGAAAAATGTGGACAAGGCATCCCACTGTTCAATTAAGCAAACGATGCAGGCGTGCAGGAAAAGCCATCTTGTGGGACCATGCTTTATAATCTTTTGTATGGCAGTCCCTGTTTCCATCTGAAAATGTTTTCTAAATAATAAAAGATTTCAATCAACGTGTCCTCAACTCGACTGTGGAGAACAGCAGCAACTTTCTTTGCAGCTATGTGGAGGAGATCAACTTTTTGATCCAAACATGGCTTATTAGTTACAATTGGATTAACCACGACCTTATTATAAAACCGCAATCTACTCCCTGAATAAAAACACTTTCACTTGAAGAAGACTTCTCAGACAAAGGCAAAGTACCTGATAATAAAAGACTCTGAGAAGCTCCTGTGTCCCTTAATATCTCAATAGGGATAGCTTTGGCAGAATCACCAATAAGTGATATAGAACTTCTGACATGAATGGTTCATAAGTCTCCAAAATAGAATCAGACTGGGGGTTGTTTGACCCCACAAATGTATTGCTTTCAATACAAGACCGTGACCTTGACCTCTTTGAAAAAAGAGCATTTGGAATAGCTCTGTCTTTATTATGTTGCTTATTTTTCAACCTTTAGCAATCAGAAATAACATGCCCATTTTGTTTACAGTAAGTGCACGTAGAAAGAGATAAGGATTTCTGATGCTTAATTTTTAACCTGTAGCAATCAGAAATGACGTGCCCTTTTTTACAGTAAGTGCACGTAGGAAGAGATAATGATCTCTGATCAGTCTTATCAGATGTTTGTTTCTAAAAGTTGTGCCGTATTGAAATTTGGAAGTACTCATAAACTCTAACCCTGCCTTGGTAGGACTTGAAACAAAGTTCTCAACCTTAGAGTGACATTGTGAATGCTTGCTGGTTTCACTAAAGATTTCTCAAATGGGTGAAATAAAAATCTTTACCAGGGACAATGAAAATTCCGACACAAAGTCAATATAAATTGTAATTTAAAGAAAGTCATATCCCGGAGGAGCCCCCAATTTCTGTTACGACTGTAAATCTTAAAATAATGTAACAGAAAGAAAGCGAAACCAACAATATATGAAAAACAACAAACAATTTATTTCTCTGTAATTAAAAATCAAAATTCAAAAGGCACTCACAGTTTGTGAATTAAGTTCCAAATAATCCTAAATGTCCTAAACACAAGTCCGAAATTATAGAATGTTCAGAATGAATGAATGTTCCGAATGAATGAATATTCTTGAATGTCCTGTTGTACCACAACAATACAATCCAGAATATCTTTGAGAATGTCCACAAATATCCAAAAGTCATATATATATATCTATATATATATATATATATATATATATATATATATATATATATATATATATATATATATATATATATATAAATCCAAAGGTTAATGAGCACTTTATGGTAGTTCCAATGAATGTTCAAATAAATAATAAACAATTCCTTTTGAAGTATGTCTGCAGCACAACTATAAACTCTGATTATTAACAGATTCCCAAGGACTGGTTCTAAAACAGGAATGAATAAATGCGTATCAAGTCCCTATTATATACACATATTCTAATGACCCACAATGCATCAGAACGTGCGTCGTTCTTGTGGAAAAACCCTAAACTAGTTGTGGATAATTGTGAACAAGACTGGCCTTGAACTCATATACTGTCAACAAGGTGTTTACCAATAGACTAGAACTTTAAAGTGCGAGTTACTATCATGGACAAAGTTAAAGACACATAATAGGTTAATTATACATAACAGCATCGAACAATATCCATGCACGCCAACGTACTGATATAGATCTCATCCATGACTTGAACCCGATCAATCCTACACTGGGAGAAAAAATTGCCAGATGGATCATCAAAGGAGGTATGAAGGCTAAGATTGCACTTGGAGGTAAAACCGTAGTATGAGAAACATGAATAAGAAAAGATTCAGAGCGGACTTTGTCTGCAACATACAACAGGTTGCGCGGGTATTGGAAAGGTGAAGCTGCTTTTGAATAGCTAGCGGCAAAAGTCACCCACAGAGTTACTTGAGCATGGCTGGCTAAACAAGCGTTGTGGCAAATTTACCTACACGCACCAAGAAAGATTTCCCGTGGATGGTTTGATGCGAGGACACCCAACGAAGTTCATCAGGCTGATCTTTTGTTTCACCAACTTGATCGTGCACTGTGACGCACATACAAGTACGCGTTTACCATTGTAAATGTCGTCAGCAGATACAAAGAAACCGAGCTGTTGACGTCCAAAGATTCAGCAAATGTCGCAAATGCGCCTAAACATATTTATACACGTTCACCGCTAACATGGCCACGGCTGTTACAGGTGGACCCGGGCAAAGAATTTCACAGAGCCATTGCTGCGTTGTTAACAAAACATAAGGAGCTCGTTCGTCTTGGACATGTTGGCGTACATCGCGATCAAGCTATTGTCGAACGATATAACCGTACACTTGCAGAACGATTATTCGGACATCAGTACGCCCAAGAATTGTTAATGACTCGTAAAGAACTATCTAGCGAGGGTATAACGCGACTTTGCTCGGTCATAGCAGCGTTGAACAATTAAATCACACACGCGATTGGGTTAAAACCTTCTGAGGCGATTCGGCAGAAGACTGTCACCGTTACCCATAAATCAGTTTCACAACCACCCGTGTTAGCCCCACTCGCAAACAATTTGGTTCGGTATCTGTATGCACTGTATGCACCGGTGGAGTTAGAAGGCGGGCAACGTAGTGCTACTGACCCCGTGTGGTCCGTCGAAGCATTTACGATCTCTGACCGAATCGGTTTTTCCGGGACAGCCAACACGTTACCATTTGGCGCCGTCAGCGAGTGGACCAATGCCTCCTAGCATTTCGTTCGTACGGATACAGAACTACCATCAATGTCTGTTCTAATGCGCTAGCACATCAATCGTAAGTTGATTCACAATCGCATCGCGCCGGTGCGCGTAAGTAGTGATTCCGTCAAGCGGTGACAAACTTATTTTGGTGCAACGATACACACCCATGCGATGTTTCTTGACCGGATCAGATTTGCTGAGTGTGCGAATTCACGTCGCTCGCGAAGACATTCCACATACATGGTGTGTTCAAGATCTTTTGGAACAACAACCCAGAGACCTCCTTTCGCTTTCTTAATGTTTTTACCTGAGCCAACCACAATAGAATACATTTTGGAGCGCAGTCCCACGCATTCCTCCATAGGTTTACCCGAGCACTCATCCTAAAATTTCCTACGACTCTTTTTTGTTGGTGTTACTAAACAGTGCATGATCTTTCGGATACTCGCTTGTGTCAAAATCATTTACCAAACATGGTTCAGTCATGTCCTCGTAAACATCACGGTGGTAATGTGCATGAGCAACGAGTCCATATCCGTATATAACATCTTGATGTTGTTAACGTACCGCGGTTTGATCTTGGCGTAGTAAAACTCATACATGAGTAGTTTAGACAAGTCTAGTACTGACGCGCCAACTTACTGTGTACGGCAACGAGCCCACCATTAAAGGTCATGCTCACTGTTCCGATCAAGATCAACGCGGATTCGTTTTCGAAGATCCTCCATAGTTTTCCCAAACAAAGCAGTATTCATTAGTTTGAAGAAATCTTTCTCAAAGTCGTTCATGGCCTTTGTGCGCAGATCCATATTCATCTGTACATATAGCGCCATCCAGTCAAGCTAGCAAAATAGCAGCACCCGATGAACTCACAGCACAAGCATTCCGAGAGGTAAATACAACTGCAGGTTCGTACGTGGACTACATAGTTGTTTTAGTCCGAAGATTCGGGACAAGCTTGACTCATTCAGTAAACTTGCGTCCGGATTGGTCCACAATTCCACACTGATATTGGGATAACCATCCGCGTGATACCACCAACGTTTCCGGTGCTAGCAGATAATCGTTATAGGTGTGGTAAAGCTCATCTGGATACTCCAGGTCAACTTATTAAAAGTACCCGATGTTACTGTTATGATCAAACCCTTATACTGGTATCTGTTTTTGTATATCCACAGTTGTGGGATCGATCCATTCAAACACCAAACCCGCCAACAGGTATCAGCTGCATGATCGCGCACCATATAAGTTGTTGGTATGGAAATACATGATGTAACTGTTTGGAACAGCACAGTCGTATCCGTCCACTATCGGATTGCTGGCTCTAGGGTATCGGTGGCTCGCCATTGAAATCCCGCCAGGGATTCCTCGTTCCATAAACAGATGTTGATCAACATATGTAAGCAACTCCAACTCCACCTTAGTTTTTGATAGTAATGCATCCCATACCATTCCCAGGGAAGAAAAGTAGTGCGCGGCGTCGAGCTTGTACACACGCATGACTGTATCACGAAACGTTTCAAAGACATCCGCGAGCAGAAACACATTCATGCGCAGATACAGACCGTGAAAGTCGCCAAGGTTTTTACACTCAAACACGGACCCGATATTGTTTGCATGTGAGTAGTCGTTGGTGGAAATACGTTCGGGAGATAAAGACGAATGTAATGCCTCAATGGGTGGCAACTGAGTTTCGGCAAACTTCTCATGATCACCCATATGTTCCTAAGGGTTGATTCCCTTACGAATGAGCAGGCTGAACTTTTCTGGTTCATCAACAGCACCACCATATCGACGAGTGATTGTAAAACGATCTTTACCATTCGCTGCAAGGTTACTGACAAGCTTCTCGAGACTGGAATTCAAAAACTGCAACGAGTCAATGAGCTGCAGCTAGCCCAGCCTAAACGTGATGTATTTTAACATGTTGTTGAGGATTACATTTATTGGTGCATTCGATGCTGTTGACATTGCTTGCATTATCAAGTTGCCATGATACCCGCACATTTTATGAAGCACTACGGGAATTCGTGTTTTGTTTTGGATAAATTTACAGCTGTAGATTGCATGCGCTGTGTGCGGCTGCTCTGTACGCACCAGTGATGTGACAGTGATCGCGAACTTAGACATCAGTACTTGAGGGACCATCACAGATCTAGCAATGAGCGGTCGTGGAAAACTCGCGTGTGTTATCGTTAATCATAAACATGTCTGCGGGCGAAAAAAGCTGTTGTCTGACCCATTTCGCTGTAACCTCGAGCGATTTAAGAAACACCTCAACTGAGTTCTGGCCACGATACAACATTGGTGGGTCAGTCAATCCATCGCATCGAACTACAGTGTAGCATAACCCGCATGGGACTTGTTCAGCTCCTTGCGTTGTATTTGTTGGATTGTTCAATGAAAAGTTCAAACATTCGAAGTCCGCGTAGATTCTATACGGTACCTTAATTTTTCGTTGCACCGCTGTAATTTTTCAAAATATTCTTACCAGGTGGAATTATTGTCCGCTGTCGTTTTTCACTGATTCCACCGTAGTAAAAGACATGGCCGTCAAGCGGTTGTTGCATGCTAAATACATACAGGTAACGTCGACATGAAACTTTTTACCCTTATGCTTGTTGTGTCGGTACACCAACCAGAAAACATGTTTTATTTACACGTAATGGTGCTTCGCCTCTGAGCCATCCATGTCGCTCAGCAACAAAAGATCAATGTTATACCGCGCGCTGCTCGTGGTGGATAATCGTTTCGCATAAAAGCCTTTATTCCAAGCGAACACATTAACAGCGATATTTGGGTTAGGTTGTTCAAACGTTTTGAGTATGGTCTCAGAAGCTTATACAGGAAATTCAATGTTACCAAACTTAAGGTGGCCCAGGTATAGATTATATTTTCGAGGCTGATCTTTATTATCGCTCGTGGGATGTAACGCGGATACGATTGCCCATTCAAAACATCGGTTGTCATCATATTTTACATTTATCACTGTCCGCAGTGGACATACTTTGGTGTTGGTATGTAACTCGATCCGCGAAAAGGTTTGTACGGGAAAATATGAAGCTGAACGTCCGAGCATCTGGAAAGCATCCACCCTGAACCTCCTCTGGAGTACTTTTTTAACTTCTCGAGGATCTTTTCATAACTTTTATCAATCTCATTGTTGATTGCCTCCGTGTCTTTATGGTTCAGTATTACACAGGCACCACTATGAAACCATGGCTGTGATGTTATGGATGGTGCAAAACCATCTTTCGTTACATGGCCACATTGAGAACAATGTCAATCTTAAATCCGGATGGCAGCGCTGTCTCATCCACATCCGATAAATTTGATACAATTCCCGGACGCATATTTGATAAAAGTTTTACATCGTCTCTGTTTGATTTTTATCGGCGTGGGATAATCGCGCGGTAATTTTGAAACTTATTTTCAAAAGTTTCGTCGCGTTCAGCTGGAAAAATTTCAGCTATCCCTTGCACCTTACGTTTCTTCGGCGTGTACACACAGATACTTTATGCGCTTTTTGTCTGTCTCATGCGCCACTCGTATTTTGTGTAGCGCGTCATTTTTCATTATTCATTATTTCATTGGCATTACACGTAAAGTCTGCATTATATCCTTTTTAATTTTTTTCCGTTTTGTTTTAATCTTCTTTCAAATCAAAAAGATGCAAAACTTTAGCGAAACATAGTGCTTACTGTTTTTGTTTTTGGGGGAAGCTATAGTTTTGTTAGTTTTCCTTTTGCGAGGCAGTAGGGCTTCACTTTATTTTTTACTTAGCGAGTTGTATGCTTTCACTCTCAGGCGATTCGTTTGTTTCGCATGTTGTGTGTCGGCATAGGTTTATTTAAAGATTTCACTCGTGTAGGCGAGTTGGTTTGTGATCTTATGTGTAGGCGTAGGCTCACTTGTATGTGTCACTGACTTGGGAGTGAGTTCTGTTTCTCATTTTGTATGCGGGGGGGGGGGGGGCATAGGTGTCGTTTATAGAAATCACCTTTGTTCGTTTTTTTTTTGTTGAACGCATTTGGTGTACAGGCATTGGGTGTACACTTTGATATTGTGTATCCACATTTGGGGTGCAAACGTTTAGTGCATGCATTTGGTGTACGCGTTTGGTGCGTGCGCTTTGACATTGTGTACCCTGTCAGAGTTTTATATTCGTGAACACTTTGAAAATTTTTGCTCATTTCTTGTGCAACCTTTTGTGTGTACGCATCTGCTGCGCACGTCTTGATGTACAAGCATTTGTTATTGTGACCTTCTATATTGTGCGCACGCAATTGTGCACATTGTACTGCTTCAACAAGTACAACTGTTGTGTTACTGTTGTATTACTAATATATTATTACACATTATAATTCTTCTCTTTGGCGAGCATTTTCAGAGAGAGCAACATTCTTGTATGTAGTGGGTTAATATTTTAAAACAAGAAACACAAGAAAAAAATCTTTGCATTTATAGAGCCATCAGTGTTTCATATCTATAGACCTCTGTCTCTGCCTATCAGATTGGAAGGCGGATATTCAAAACTGCCTGAAGGTCTGATCGGGGTCAAGAGTTCTATCACATCATAACTTTTCATGAAACATTTACAGGCTCTGAAACTTTGGTAAGGTATTGTTTACATAGTCATACAGTTGCTGTTTTTCCATATTTAGAATCTGTAAAACATATTCCAGAACATTTATTGTTTTGGGGAGTACATTGTTTGATTCGTTATATATTTTGCTTGTCTCAGTTTGCATCCTACAATCTGCAGCTCTCTACATGCTTAATTTTTTAATTCAACTCTTTAATTTCAAACGAATAATTATACTTAATCTACATTTTGCTCACTTAGGACAACTAATATTTTTAATTCTTAAATTGTCATATTTTATTTCCTTCACTGGGCTCTGATGTCCAATTCTACTCAGGTGCAGAAGATGAAAGGGTAGAGGTATTGTGCACTGCACAAGCACACTGCGGTGAAAAACACGTGTTCATAGCCAGTGTCTGCGTGCACAAGATGCACGACCCGTGACTTGCACGATTCTGTTAATCAAATGCAGGTAGCTTTTAAAAGCTAAGCCACACAGATATTGAGAGGCAGTTAACATTGTGATTCTTATTCACAAAAACATACAAAAAACATAAGCGTATCTATTTCTTGACTTTTAAAAATTATTTTGTTTTAGCATTAATAAGCTATTCAAACACATACACACATTTTATAATGTAGAGATCTGTTTTGATTGATTTGGTAATCATATGAATGGTATTTCTTTTCTAAGAGATCTTGGTGACCATGACGTAGTTATGGAAGGTTTAGAAATCTTGGATTAAGAAGATCTCTTTCTCTTAAGCTTCGCCAAAGAAGTTTTATATATTTCTCTTAGGTATTTTTAGCTCCATAAAAATGTACTATAACAAACTGGCAGTTTTGTTTTCACTCCCTTCCTTTTGTTCACTGTTCAAAGTTTTCGTCTCCTCTTTCTGCTTTCTCTTTTCCTTTTCTTGTTGCTTTTGAACAAATATATGTTCTTATTCTTTTGGGCGTTTTTTTTTTTTATAAAGTCTCTAACTCTCCCTTCTATTTCTTTTTCTTTAAATCATCAATGGATGGCAGTGATGGAGAAGGAAGTGAAGATGGTACTGGAAACAATTCTTGTGAAGATACGAAATCGCAAAAAGCCAAAGTCAAATTGAAGTCATTCTCTTCTGTAATAATACTCGCTACAGCAGCAGTAGTAGTGCTATTACTACGGGTATAAGAAGCATGCACTGCAGGCGCACCCAACACAACGTCCTCATTTCAGCCATATTATAATGTTATGCTATACTCACACTGTTCTGCACTTCTAAATCGTAATTTATTTCCAGACAATTAAAGTGAAAATTCAAAGGACACTTACAATTTGTGAGTTAAATTCCAAATAATCCTAAATGTCCTAATCACAAGTCCAAAATAACAGAATGTTCATAATGAATTCCAATAGAATTGAATGTCCTGATGTACCACAAAGATGTAATCCAGAATGTATTTGAATGGGTTTACATAAATCCAAAATCACGTATTAATCCAAAAGTCAATGAGCACTTTAGTATTTCCAATGAATATTGTAAATAAATAATTCCTCTCAAAATATATCTGATTTCAACAACACAACTAAAATAGATTCCTTACTGTCTGATCTTTAAGAACCGAAATTCCAGAACAGGAATGAATTTATTTACCAAAAATCTGTATATAAATACACACGAAACATGACCTATGTGACATCACAATATGAGTAATTCTAATGGAAAAATACTGGCCTACCTGACATATGTCACAAAAGTCTAAATGCGAAATGCCTATGAAAATACCATGTAAACAACTGGACAAATATCCATACAAGTTACAATCATAGACAAAAGTTAAGTATATTAACATCATACATAACAATATATATATATATATATATATATATATATATATATATATATATATATATATATATGTGTGTGTGTGTGTGTGTGTGTGTGTGTGTGTGTGTGTGTGTGTGTGTTTATTGAAAGAGACGTCACGCGTAAGATGTGTTGTAAGATAGAAAACACGCACTCACTGAATTATGTCACATGCGTTTCCTTCCTCTCGTCGACTATATATAGAGGTGCGTTTCCCTCTTGTGTCACCTATTCTCAAGACAAATCAACATGTGGACCAACGTGGAATCGTCGACCATCATTTCAAGCATGATGTTTGATCCTGACTACCTTATGCATGTGAAGTCATCGTGGGTCATCACCAAGATCACAAACACTACTATTTGGAAGGGAAGAGTCTGCACTGAAAGGCAAGGGTGCCTCAAGACAGCATTGGTCTATGGACCTGCAGTGCGCAGAAGATATAATACGCAATAATTGCTAATATTTATTTTTTTTATATTTTTGTTTTGTATGTCTTTCACAATTTAAACTTAAATCACCTCATAGATATATGTGTTTATATGCGTAAGTATTCCTACCCTTATCAGGGATGATAGTACGTGTGTGTGTGTACCTTGTGAGCACTCCTACCCTTATGTTTGATAGTATATAAGAGTGTTTATTGATATAGTGTGCGTATATTCCTACACTTTTCGCTGGCTAGTAAGTGAGGGTGTTGGTCAGTCAAAATGGCGTGTTGTTTAGAAAGTGTAGTTTTAACATTACATTTTCCTTATACTACTTTCATACCTGGAGTCGGTGAAAGGTACATTTTCAAGGAGGCTATAGCGTGTGTAAGCTATTGGAAGTCGACTGCAAGTGTTACAGTCTCAGAATATCACCGTTTGGTCTACTCGGTAGGCCAGCTTTTTCTCTCTCATAGATAATCCAAGATTTTGATAACTGATATGATACAGAAGATACGTGGTTTTTATTCAAAATTACACTTAATTTAAAAACAAAGGCAATGAGTCTTTGGCCGTGCTATATTTTTCATGATATTTTTGTCATTCCATAACATTTACCAGTATGAAGTCATGCCCTCCTCCTGTTTCGAAAATGTATAAAGAACTAGAACACAAAAGAAACAATATGCTAAGATATATGCTGAACAAAATGTTATTTTGATACAGAGAAGTTTGCGGTAGAATAATCATTTTTCATCGGGAACATAATTAATAATTTTCTCATGATATAACATTATATTAATGATTTTATACCATAGCCATTGATTCCACCCAACCCTACCCCTACCCCCTCCCCCGTTCTCCAACCGCGAGTGTGAGGAGAACATAAGAAAAACAACAAAATAATTACCCTTAACAAGAGTTTTGCTACAAGTTGTATCTCGCCTGTGAACGTCTTTGGCAGAGCTAGATCGTGGTCATAAAGGTAAAAATAAATTTTAGCCTCGTATGCAATTGGTCGTTGAGCTGATCGCTTTATCTCACTTGCTTCTGTGAACAGAAAACCATAGGAAGAGCAACTTTATTTTCAAGCCCATAACTCTTCTAAACTGTTTGGGAAAGTATGTAATATTTTAACCCAATTTGTTTATATGTGTACTTTTTCCTCAGTCCACATTCGGTCGCTTAAATTACAACAATCTGAAAACTACTTAGAGTGGTTAGAAAAAAGAATAATTAACATTATAGGCCTTCAGTTACTAGCTACCAGTACAGTTTCGTCATTGAATTGGGGCCTGATAATGTAAAACTTTTAATTTTTGTATTGGCCATTTGTTACCTCCATTCTCCTCCACACACACACACAAACACACACACGCACACACACACACACACACACACAATGACACTCGGCAGACGGTGGAATCTGTCAGCAATCGTATAACAGAGATTCAAACGAACCGCTAGAAAATTGGGATCTTTGTGTTTACTTTTAAATAAATAGATATGTAAATAAGTAGACTAAGCATTTACCGTTTCCAGAAGGGTGAATTTGTACGAGCCATTTTAACAAAGAATGAGGAAACTGTCCATGCATTTATTGTTTAACGCAGGTCAGCACAGTTCTGCTTATATATCGCCAATTAAAAGTTAATTTCCATAACGTAACGGTAAACACTGCTCTGTTTTTTTACGGTAATATACCCATATCATAAATAGAGGATCTCAAATGGGTAATGATTTAATATTGAATTTATGGAGCGAGATGAATAATTTCTAGTTTCTGCGAGCCTTGGCGAGCAAAAGCTGGAAATTATTCAACGAGTTTCATAAATTTAATTTGAAATCATTACCAATCTGAAATTCTGTTTATCACATAATTTTTATTTTAGTGGAAAGAGTTAAGATAGAAAGAAGTGATTTTCGGCATTTCATTTAACTTTGGCTCAGACGTTGCACCTTTCAAATCTTGCGCGTGAAAAAAATAGTTCCAGACACGAGTTGAATTAATAATGCACAATTCGATAACCAGTAACATTTAAAAGTAGACTTTTGTTTTTACAAATTATAATTCAAAGATCAACTGTCCTTCCAAATCAATAGAACACTTGACACGAACAACATCATCTTTCAACACTGGATCTCTGATGGAAATTCCTGTGTGATGTCACATAGTTCTATCGGGTCAGGTCAGTTGGAGTAGTTGACGTGCCATATACATGGATTTCGATGTGACTGTTTACAACGTTTCCACCGAAAAGTGTGTCAATTCCACTACGGACATTCACTACAGATGCAGTATTGGATACGGCAGAAAAAAGGTAGAATTCCAGTTGTTGGATATACGTGTGAAGAGATGCTTACTTGATGCTGAAATCGTACTAAATCTAGACTAGAGGTGATGCTAAGTATAGTAATTCCAGATTTATTGTTTTTGTGACCGGATATATGCATTATTAGAATGCTGCGGTTGGATAACTTTCTGTCAGTTGGGAGACCAGCGTTTGTGGACATTCTTTTATACGAGAGGTGAGTTTATTTACTCCTATATGTTGACATTTCAACCACGCTTGTTCTGGGGGTGGGATGCAAGATCCATACCACGTAGTATTAACAATGTACTAATGTTCAAGTTTTAGTCTGGCATCCGGAATATTCTGCGTAGGGTAAATTGACTATGTTCTGACAAAGGTAACCACTACTGTGAGATGTTGTGATAGTCACCCGTTTTTTTCCACATGTCCATTGGGCTACCGATTGGAAAGACGGCCGCCACATTGTTGATAGTAATAGTAAAAAAAAAATAATAATCTAGAAGGCGGGCCATAGAAAAGTCCCAAGGTCGCAGCCAATCAATAATGAGAATACTGCGCAATAATTTATTGGGTTTATTTGGACCAATCAGATTCAAAGAAAGTGATATGTTAGCGTGTTGATATATCAAAAATATTAAACCGCAAATACTCTAAAGTGTAACAACTATGTGATTATTTGTTTATATGTAACACGTGTAATAACATCTCATGACGTCACAAATGACTTCATAAAGTTATGATAAGGAAAGGCATAATGACAGAGGCATTTAAATATATTTCAAAGTCATTATACTACACTATTCTGCGAGTAGTAGGCGGGGGGTATTGAGGGAAAATGGGGGCGATCGGGGGAATGAATGGGAGTTTAACATTGTGGGGGCACTTGGGGGAAAAAAGTGAAAAGTTTATAGGGAAAAAGGGGGCACTTGGGGGAATGAATTTGATTTTAACATTGCTGGGGCTCTTGGGGGAAAGTTTAACATTGCTGGGGCACTTGGGGGAAAAAAAAGGGGGCACTTGGGGGACAAACGGGAGTTTAACATGGCGGGTGTGGGAGGGAGGGGAATAGAATTAATTTTTCTTGAAAAAGGGGTGGCCCTAAAGACCTCCCAGGTCTGGTCCGACAAGCGGGACAGCTCCTCCTCCTCCAGGAGTCTAGACTCCTCCTACATCGCTTCTTCAGGATAAATGTCGGATGGACCGCTTCTGTTCCCAATTTTTTTCTTCCTTCTTCTCCTCCTTCTCCTCCACTATCCTGTGATCTTCCTCCTCCATCATCGGATGAGGCTGGATAGGCTCCTTCTTCTCCTTCTCCTCCACTATCCTGTGGGAAATTAACATGCGGGGGCCTCTATGACCTCAATGGAAAATTAACATTATGGGACCTCTATAGCCTCAATGGGAAATTAACATTGTGGGTCTCTATGGCCTCATACGGGAAATTAACATGGCGGTAAGAATGGTAGGCAATAATTGGAAAATAACCTTCTGCCTAGTGGCTATATCTATATAGCCTAGAGTTATATATAAAGCATTACCTATACCTCAGATCATGTTGGAGGTGTCAGTAAATTTGCATATATTGTACCTATGTTATAAATAGCTTTGATCAAGGGAACTAACTTATAATAACACTAAAATGGACGTGACTAAATGTGACTAAATGTTGTATTAAACTTCGGGAACCGTCACGGACTTTAGCGTTGACTAGAAAAAATTCGGAACATTAGATTATAATGGCCTAGACTAAAAGTAACACTAAAATTCCGAAATCGTACCGGACGTTAGCGGAGACTGAAAATAATCCGGAAAAAAAATGGAAAAAATTGGCTGAGACTAAAAGTAACACTAAACTTCCGAAATTGTACCGGACGTTAGCGGAGACTGAAAATAATCCGGAAAAAAAATGGAAATTTTTTTTTGATTTTTTAAATTTTGTTTATATCAAAACACACACCACACTATCCATTTTTTGGGGGGGAAGGGGAAATTTTTTAAAAAACAAATCAAAACACACAAACACACTATCTACATTTTTTTTTTTTTTTTTTGGGAAGGGGAAATTTTTTAAAAAACAAATCAAAACACACTATCTACATTTTTTTTTTTTTTTTTTTTGGGAAGGGGAAATTTTTTAAAAAACAAATCAGAACACACAAACACACTATCTACATTTTTTTTTTTTTTTTGGGGGAAGGGGAAATTTTTTAAAAAACAAATCAAAACACACAACCATTTTTTTTACTTTTTAAATTTTTTATATCAAAACACACACCACAAATATACAATCCATTTTTTAAAAAAAAAATTTTATTTGATGGACTGCAAAAGTTGTTGTTGTTGTTGTTGTTGTCTTTGCTGCTGCTGCTGTTGGTGCTGTAGTCTATTTCTTTCCTCCCAATTTTAGATCGATAGAAAGAGAGGGAAAGTGTTTTTTTTTGGTTTGGTGGGTAAAAAACAAACCACACAACACCATTCAGATATATACATCAATAATAATAATTATATTTTATTCAATGTATATATATTATGTTACTCATGGTAATAAAACAATTTCATATAAGTCCAATACAGTTCAATACACTTCCATATTTACCATTTCATTCTCTTTTTGTTCTGACACTTCAGGAAGATTCTTGTCTACAATTCTCTCATAACTTTCTTCTGGACTCTCATTGCTAAACTCCAACTTAATAAAATGTCCATTATCATCTCGAATCCACCGCTCTTTTTTACAAATCTTGTAAACTTTACTATGATCTAATCCAAAACACCTTGCCACATCACGAATGGAATCCATCCGACTATATAATCCTGAATTCAAGTCAGTTAATTTCACAGGTCTCACAAATCCTCCAATGACTTGACTCTTCTTCTCTGGCTCTTCCCATCTAGCTTGAAATCTTTTCTGGAACTTCTTCGAAAAGACCGACTTACAAATTCCAGTACAGCAATAGTAGACACTTGATGAAACACAATCAAAATATTCAGCAGCCTTTTCCATACTTTCAAATCTTCTTTCCTCTGTCTCACCAACAAACTGGCACAACACACTTCTATCACTTCCAAAATTAATTCTCCTTCTTTCTTTATCATTCTTCACATGTTTATGCAAACATGTTCGTTCACTAGCAGTCATCACTTGAAGATTTTCTATTCTATCATCATCAAGTACATCATTGAGATGTACCACTTCACTCTGTCTTGGTAGATCCACTCCATTCACCGCTTCAAAGACAAATCTCCCTCGATTTGTATGTTTCTTCCTCTTTCCTTCCTTACCAGTAACCTTAATCTTTATCAATCCAAATGAATTCAAATTTCCTTTGACTTTCCTTCCATACTTCATATGATAGACATTACCAAGTATGTCAGCAGCATAATTATCATACACCTTATGAACATACTTATTCAATTCAATTCCAGTATCTTGACTTTTATCTCGAGCGCAGTACTTTTCCATCTGCACAGTTTGAAAGTTCAATCACCAAAGACTGATTCTGAAGGTAAGAAGCTCTCTCTTTATATACTCTTCTGTCTCTATATAAAGGTACCTGGGTGAAAACTCAATCAGTTTCAAATCAGATTTCAAGATGAAAAGATCACGCCCAAACCATGAGAAACCAGAACAAGAACAAGAACAAACCAAGAGGCCACGACGACGAAGGTATTCCGTACCGCCTGAAACACCGCTAGATGAACTACCAGCTCAAGTCCATGCTAGTGACTTCGAAGAGGAGATGAGTGAACCTGAAACCCAAACTTCTAACCCACCCAAAACAAAATCCACTACCAGAACCCCAGGCCAAGAAATACAACCTAGTACTTTGGCTCCTCCTGAAAATTACTATTGGACTCTAGAGACTCAAAAAATAACTTCTCGAAAATTTAAAACTACAGCTTACACTCACACGGTTCACTTTAAAGACTTCAAGTCCAAAGTACCTCCCGAGAAAGCGGCGGGGTTCATTAGCGATTTGTGGGATATTGTCTTAATGAACTTGAAACGACAATGTGGACCCAAAGAAGACGATCGATTGAGACTGGCTATTCATCATGACAATTTGAAGAGTCCTGTTTGGATCGAGTTCAGCACCCCGGCAGAATTAACGCCAGACAAAGTCATGTCCAAAATAGAACATGTGCAACAATCCAACGAAAAGTTTACCATCACCGATGGAAAGGCCACACTTTACTTGACTCACGTTTCCCCTCCTTGAGGAAGTGGACGAAGTAGGAAACCGTTACTGGTGGACGATATTCGAAGTACCAAACGCAGTGTCGTCCAAATCAACAATACTCAAGACCAGATGTGCTTTGCTCGGGCTATTGTGGTGGGGCGAACATATGCCAACAAGAACGAGAGCAAAGAATGGAAAAGAGCCTGGAATAACATTCGACAGTCGGACAGAACCAAACAACGAAACGAAGCAGAACTCCTGTTGCAACAAGCAGGCATCCCTAACCAGCCAAGTGGTTAACTTTGAGGTTTTGAAAAATGCTTTGCTGTCTGGACAAGTGGAAGACTTTCGAGTGCACACGTTAGAACCTCACAAGATCGTACGGTTACCTAATCATCAAATTGTCACTCGTCCTTTACAAAAAGTGTACCAAATCGTGTACCAGAAGCGAGTGAGACTTCCAGAAAACACCACTTTACATTACTGACACGCCGATCTGCAGTATAAAAAAGGGCACCCCTTCCAAACCTAACCATTCATTGTGACTTTCAACGTTGACCGAGCAAGAAGAAGAAAAAAAAGATTAATTTTGTCATCCTCCCACCAAAGATGAATAAGAATACTCATGCCACCCACCCACCGAGGGAGAAATCTAGTGGTGTGAACTCCAAGTACCATTACGACTTGGAGTGCGATGCAGTGCCATGCGACGAGATGGATTCCGTAAGCGTTGACAGCATCGATTCACACGATAAGACGGATGCCGTGCGCTTGGACATCGTCGATGCAGCACGTGTACCTCACCGTCCCTCTAGAGATGCAGGACGACCTTTCTTCTTTATTGGGAAGAATGATAAAAGTAGCTGTGAATGTCATAAAGAATTGACGATACCTGTGGCTTTGCCTGGTTATTCCAAGTATGATAATCGACTCGAGACGTTCAAAGACAAGTGGCCTAAATTTCTACTACAATCCACTACTGACAAACCTTTAGCCAGATCTGGATTTATCTACTTGGGAGAAGGAGATAAAGTTCAATGTTTCAGTTGCGGTGTGAGACTTCACCAATGGGAGCCTACCGACTCAGCTTACATTGAACATGTCAGATGGTCTCCGCACTGTCAGTTCTTACCTTTAGTGGCCTCAGAAGAGTACGGGTACGATGAGCCAGATGCCAAGAAGAAGTAAAAAAACATGTCGGAGGATACTTTACAAGAATACATTTGTGGTTTACCTTTGGAGCTGCGAGAACGCATTTACCAGTATTTTGTCCCTAGTTTTAGAAGATCGCATTCGTGACTTGCCTTCGAAGTTGCGAGTACGCATTTACAAAGAGTTTGTCCAGATTCAAGTGAAACCCAAACTCAAAGTCATTCCTCGATTTGCACACTACCGTGACTTTCACCGTATCAGAAATCTGATTTTGAAGAAAAACTATCACGAGTATCGTGAAGAACACAAAAGAGAGTTACTTCTTTCCAAGTCGGAAACTTTACCCAAGTACATTTGTGGCATGCCTTTGAATGTGCGCGAAAGGATTTACCAAGAGTTTGTCAAGATCCAAGTGAAACGTAAAATCAAAGTCATTTCTCGATATTTACACTATACCCTCTTTCAAGGGCATAGAAGAATGGTCATGGGAAACGTCTATCGCTACTACTATCCTGAAGGAGACTGTCTCAAAAGGTACCAACCTTGGGAGCCTGGCTATAAAAACATGCCACCCAAGATACCTACCTTAGCCATCGACCCCTATAAAGAGGCGGCATGCCTGCGCTCTACACGTCACTCGTGAAACGGATTCCGTGGAAGGAAAGTCAAACAACATGAGCCTTGATGCTTTATCGGTACACGCCAAGTGTCTATTGGGTAGCCTGGCTATAAAAGAGTGGGTATGCCTGAACTCTACACGCCACTTCTGAAACGGATTCCGTGGAAGGAAATCACAGATTATGTTCAGAGCTTAGAGGATTATAATGACTTGATACAAGAACTGTTACCATTAAATTTTAGACGTTATGCAGTGTGTGTCTTAGTGACTACTTATCTTGGAATTCGTTTTCCAGGACATTCATTGTGGAATATTTTTGAGGACAAGTGTTTGCCTTGGATTCTTTTGAACAATCCGTGGTTGTTTTGGACTCAATTGTTGTTGAGTTCCAAAAAACAATATGACCCTGTGTTCTTTTTCGGACTTAGTAGAAGAAGAAGACTATAAAAACTTGACTTTATCAGTCCAAGAAAGAAACATTGTACGTAAAGCGTTGAGAGTGGTGATGAAAATTAGTGACGCACTTCCATGTGAAGAAGACATTCGTCACACTTTATCTGTGTATAAAACATTTCAAGAAGTGTGTTTTGCTAGTGAGTTACACCAACACCTTTTCCATTGGAAAGATGTACGACCCTGGAGAAACCTTGGTTTCCAATATTGGTTACAAGAAGTGGCTCAGTTTGCCAAAGATTTGGCCACTTGTCCATAAGGGTCTAAAAGTGAAAAAATGGGAACCTCCATGGGAAACCCTAAAAGAAGAAAAAGAAGAACGTGACACCACTTCTGTGGTTCAAATACCTCTTGAGGAACACAACCCTTCTTTACCGCCGTCGTCAGAGGATTCAAAAACAAAGAAGAAGACCAGAAGAATACTACCACCACCTCAAAACACAGTGTCTGTGTCTTTCATTACTAGGACACGAAAATATTGTTGTACATTGCCTTGTTTAGAGATAACTTTAGCTGTTTTAGTGGTAGTCTTCATTGTGTACGTGTTCATTTTAATTGCATATTTTCTCACTAATTCACTTCTTCGTGTTCGTGTAAAGTTGTACAATATGTTTTTGTTGTGTTGGTTGGTTGTTTTTTTTAAAAAAAAAAATAAACGTGTATGAAAATGTATAAAATGTCTTGGGTCTTTTGTCTTCTTCTCAAAAATCTTCTTACCTCAGACATGGCTACATCATCTTCTTATTCTACCTCGTCTACCTCTTCTGCTTCTGTCGTCAAAGTGATTGACGAAAAGTTAGATCGTCAAAGTTGGAATGCTTTGTATCAGCGCCATCCATTTAACATGTTGATTGCTGGACCGAGTGGTTCAGGCAAAACCGAATTTGTCAAACGATTGATCGAACACAAAACTGATTTGTTTGATCGTCCACCTCAACGTATCGTGTGGTGTTACAAAGAGTGGCAACCGTCTTACACGTTATTTAAAGAAAGTCAAGGAGAAACCATTTCATTTGTGGATGGTATTCCTCACGAAGACGATGGAATCGTGTCTGACGTGAGTCAAACTCATTTAGTTATTTTTGATGACATGTTAGGAGAAGACGAAGAAGAAATTAAACTTTGGTTTACACGAAAAGGACACCATCGTAATGCTAGTATTGTCTACATTACACAAAATTTATTTCAACAAAGTAAAGCCCATCGAACCATTAGTTTGAATGCTCATTACGTGGTCTTGTTTAAAAGCCCCAGAGACAAATCTCGAGTACAAGTGTTAGCCAAACAGTTAGGGGCTCCTTGGCTCAATTATGCGTACGACGATGCCACTCAAACCCCTCACGAGTATTTACTCATTGACTTAAAACCGACCACTCCTGACTATTTGAGATTTCGTGCCCAATTGTTTCACCCTTGGGGTCAAGAAGGTGGTCCTGTCATTTACACGTCCCCTTCAGCCCATTTTTAAAAAAACTATAAAAACAGTCACTACGTAATTTCTGTCTCACACTCTTTTTGAGAGAAGATGACTTCCTTTCAATCTCATCCTTCGGCTAAATTGATTCGTGCCTTGTATGGCATCAGTCGTGAAAAAAATGCACAAGTCCGTGCTCATTTGTTAGAAGCGAGTCTTAAAGAAGTGTTACGATGGTTTACTTTGACGGCACGTCAATTACTACAAGGCATCATTCACATCCCTCACCAAACTCAACGTTTTTTTCAAAGACATAAATCGGCATTGTCACAACTGGCTGATCCTAGAATCGATTCACGGACTAAAAAACAAATCATTTTAACTCCTGATGGAAGTGGTTCTTTAGGAGGGGTTATGATTCGTTCCCTTTTGAAATGGGATCCTAATGATACCCAAACCAAAACACCCAAAAAAACTCCTAAAAAGAAAAGTCCAAAGAAAAAGAAAACCACCCACCAGAAAAAGAAAATTTCTACCAAGAAGAAGAAAACACCTACCACTAGCATCCGCCGCAAGAGAGGTACTGCGGCCAGGACGCAAACGTACACCCGCAAGACACCACGACAAACAACCGTGACGAGGTCTCCTTCTCCTTCGTCCCCATCATCTTTGTCTTCTTCACCACCCTTCACGTTGATGCCTGCCAAACCGGACTTAAGTCAAGTGTTTCCTAATTTGATGCAAAAATGGAAACCTATTTCAAAAGTCACCCCTTTGGGACCCTCGACGACATCGGCTGATCTGGCTATGGCAGCGGCCGCCAACAAAGTACCATCCCCTAAAACCAAAGTTCAAGAAAGAACCGGCGTGTTACAAAGTTTAGTGGATTTATCCAAAGAAGAATTGAGACGATTTAATCCCTTGAAAACACCTCAACGTCAAGTGATGATTGTCGTGAAGTTGGTACGTCGTGCAAACAATCAGTGGAGACGTGTTCCAGTATAAAATAGAAGGGTACCCTGCCAGAGACTTTAGACTTACTCCTCCTCACCTCTAAAAAGATGGCTCCCAAACGTGCACACCACAACCACCAAAAAAAGAAGAAAAGTAAAACCACCAAAAAAGGACGACTTCCCCCTCGTCTGGCAAAACATTGGGATGTCTTGTCTGTCCTGACCAAATCCAATCCTCCTATGCGAAAACAACTCATTCAAACAGCTCCTAAAGAAATCATCGATACCGTGTGTGAATGTTGTTTGAACGGGTTGAAAGGAACGGTACCTTTGTCCAAGATACAGAAACAAAAATTAGGGAAACATCGGAACGTTCTTCGTCAAATGGTAAAAAAGAAAATACCTCTTCAACAAAAGAAAAAAATGTTGGTGCAACGAGGAGGATTTCTACCTATGTTGATAGGACCGTTGTTAAAAATAGCCGCTCCTTTGCTAGGAACGATTGCTGGACCACTTTTAGGAGGGGTCATGCGATAACCCCCCAAAAAAAGAAGATAAAAAGGACCACCCTTCTCTGAAAAGACCACACCTTTTTGGTACCTTTGGATGAAATGGAAGGACGAAAACTGACTTTAGTACCTTACAAACGATGGATGGAATTTCATCGTTGGAACGAACAACGGATACCTCATTTACCACCCAATCCTAATCTCAACGAAATGTCTCAGTTACAACAAGAAATACAATCCCTGATGGAACGTAACCATGTGTCCGAAACAGAAAAATCCCAACGGTACGGTCAACTTTTACAACGTCTACAACTCTTTCGCCAAAAAGCAGTCGACGAAACTGCTTCACCCACTCTGAGAGATTTTAAGGTCCTAATGAAAAGCGAACCTAAAACAGACACCGGTACAGGGATGACCGTCAAAGAAGAAGAAGAAGAAGAAGAAGAAGAGTTTTTACTAACTCCACCTCTTAAAAAAATAAAAAAGTTAGCCACACCGGATTGGATGAAAAAGAAGATGCCTACCCCTTTACCCTCAGAAAATAAAAAGAAAGAAGTGAAGAAAGAAGTCAAAACAGAACCGATGACCCCTGTTCAAACTCCCTTTACCCCAGTAGCACGTCGGACACGTAAACAACAACAATTCAAAAAGATACCTCACGAAGAAAAGAGTATTGGAACTTGGTTAACTTATTGAGAAAAAAAATCATGGAGAAACTGTTAGCCACCATTTATTACAATCCTGGTCATGCTGCTGGTTACGGAGGAGTTCAAAAATTACATCGAGCTGCTAAAAGTCAATTGAAAAGTGTACGTTTACCCGAAGTACGACGATGGTTACAAGAACAATCGACGTACACGTTACACAAACCCATTCGACGTAAATTTTCTAGAAGTACCACTCAAGTGGAAGGGATCGATCATCAATGGCAAGCCGATTTAGCTGACGTCTCTCATTTAGCCACTTACAATCGTGGTCACAAATATTTGTTTTGTGTCATCGACGTGTTTTCCAAATTTGCTTGGGTCGTGCCTTTGACTTCTAAAAGCAGTACCGAATTGGTACGAGCCTTAAAATTGGTCTTGAAACAAAGTGGACGCCAACCTTTACGATGGCAAACTGACAAAGGCACATAATTTCTAAACCAAGCTTTTCAAAAAGAATTGAAACAAAGACAAATTCATTTTTTTACTACCGAAAATCCTGAAACCAAAGCCAGTATCGTGGAACGTTTTCAAAGAACTTTGAAAGAACGCATGTGGAAATATTTTACACATCAACATACTCTCAAGTACATCGACGTGTTACCTCGTTTGGTCAAAGCGTACAATCAATCATACCATCGTAGCATCGGATGTGCCCCCGAAGAGGTCAGCCCTGAAAACGAAGTGTCTGTGTTTGATAAATTATTTGGTTCACCCCAGAAGAAAAAAAAAAGTAGAAGAAAAACCTTGTTGGAGTTAAAGACGGGAGATTGGGTTCGCATCGGAAAAACCAAACGCACTTTTGACAAAGGTTATTTACCTAACTGGACCACCGAATTGTTTCGTGTCACTACCCCCGTCCGTGGACGTGATCCTCCCGTCTATAAATTGGAAGACATGCACGGTGAAGTACTCAAAGGAACATTTTACTTGCCTGAGTTACAACGAGTGACTAAAAAAGAAGACACCTTGTACGACATCGAAAGCATTCTCGAACAAAGAACACGTAAAGTAGGTAAACGACGAGTAGAAGAAGTCAAAGTACGTTGGAAAGGATATCCACCTAGTTTTGATTCTTGGATTGCGGCTTCTCAAGTCGTCGACTATAAAAAGAAAAAGAAGTAAACTCACAACATGCCATTCAACACAGTAGCCACCCAGACGACTTCAACGACTCCTTCACAGAGTTCTTCTCTTCAAGAATTACAAAAACAACCACTTTGGGTGTGGTGTGGAGAACGTGTGCCTAAAAATCAAATCGTCTTTTTCTGCCAAATCTTTGTAGTGTATTGTGTCATCGGAGCAGCTATTGCCAATTTGAGTTTACAACAAGGAGAGAAACAATTGTGGACCATTTTACTGAGCAGTTGCATCGGTTATCTTTTACCCAGTCCCTCTTTGAAATTAATTTACGACAGACAACAGCAGCCGTAGCAACAACCACGCTAGTTCGACCAACGCCAGTTCACCTTCTTCGTCCAGTCACCACCACAATACCAATTCTCTTTTGGAACCTTTTGAACATCATTCTTCTGTTCACTTGAGTGACTCCTCGGACACCAGAACCACCTTAGAACTATGAATGACCAATTTTATTTAACTTTACCCAGTGACAGTTCCATGGATGTGTTTCCCAACAACAAATTATGTTGTTTCACGGCCAAATTACCTCAGGCCTTCCAATTGGATCACGACGCTCATTGGGAAGTGGCTTTGGTAGAAATCATTCATCCTACGCAAATCAAGAATGTGTCTGGAAATCAAACCATTTTTGACGTAGCAATCTATAACGAAAAAGTGCAAAAAGAGTTGGACGCTCATGATCCTGAAATTGGGAAAAAATTAGTTCAAAAACTGACAATACTCCCTACTCGACCTATCGCATGAGAATTCCTGAAGGGTATTATTTTAGTGCTCAACATTTGGTGGAGACGACTGCGGCCGTCTTCGAAGCCCAATTTGGCAAAGCCTTGGAAAAAAACCAAAAATGGGTAGAGATCAAATACCATCCTGTGGCACGCCGTTTCCTCTTGCAATTTTTGAAAGGGCATGAGGGAAAGCCATTCGACGAGAAAGAAGACAAACACTTACCCGCGCACGAAAGAAAATTCATGACCATCGGTTTTTCTGCTGGGTTGTTTGATATTTTGGGTGGAAATAAAAAGTATCATGGTGAACGAACAATCCACACCAACACAGATTTCGGAGAGGCTTTTCGCACCCCTATCGAATTGAACGTTGGACTGAATTTAATGTTTGTGTACTCCGATGTGGTGGAGTACAACGTGGTGGGTCACACAGCTGCTCCCTTACTGAGAGTCATTCCTTTCAAAGTGGATACTGCTGCTGGTGCGTACGAAGAAGGTGGAAACACGTTTCACGTTCACCGTGAATTTGTACATCCTCATTATCTTCCAGTCAGTAAATCGTATTTTGACAGTGTCCACATTAGTATAAAAGGAGATTTGGGACAAGATGTGCCATTCATTGACAAAGGAAAAGTACATTTTCGAAAAAAACAAGTTCTCTAACGAATTGTAACTGACCCAAACAAAAAAATGTATCCAGTGTACCAAGGAGTGACTCGACAACGAGGACATGGTTTAGGAGATATGTTAAAATCAGCATTTCGGACGGTAGCTCCTATTTTGAAACCGATGGTGACTCGATGATTTCATGCCTTAAAAGATGCCGCTTTGACACAAGGAAAAGAATTTTTGCAAAATGTCCTCATCGACAAACAAAATCCAAAAGAAACCTTTATGAGAGCAGGCAAAAATGCGTTGATGACCACTGGTAAAGATCTTTTAGGTCTCCAAGAAAATCCTATAAATACGCTTCACGCTTCAGACCCTGGCATTACTTCTTCCTCCACTTCACAGCAAGGACAAGGTAGAAAGAGACTACAACAACGTCTAAATCCTTTCAAAGTTCATAAAAGAACACATGGCAGTTCCAAAAAGAATAAGAAAAGAAGAAGAACTGTCAGAGAATTAGACGTGTTTGATTATTAACTGTGAAAAAAAAATGATGCACCGAGATTCTTGCGAATGTACCAAGTCAGAACTGGATATGTTTTCTATGCCTCCCACCATGATGACGATGCAAGAATCCCAATGGGTGGAATTTCATCCTGTATCGTCTTTGACGGAATCAGCTCCTATCGAATTTGAAATCAAAGGACAAACCGAAGATTACATCGATCTGAATAACAGTTACTTGTACCTGAAACTTCAAGTACAAAAAAATGACAACACCCTTCCTGGGGAAGCTGCCCGAGTGGCACCCGTCAATAATTTCATGCATTCTTTGTTCAGCGGAGTAGATTTGTACTTGAATAACAAACTGGTCAGCAGCAGTTTGGATACTTACCCTTACCGTGCTTATTTGGAAAATCTCTTGACGTACGGAAAAGAAGCCAAGAACACTCATCTGGATGCTTCGGTGGTCTGGAAACCTGACACCTCGGAAAAGTTCAACGACACAGAGCTGTCAGTACCGGCGAAGACTTCTGCTAATGATGGTGATCCTATAATTCCAGCAGTCCCGCACAATGTGGGATTTAACGACCGTCGAAAGAAAATCAGGCAAAGTTTAGAACTGATGGATCGTTTGCATTTGGACATGAGGTTGCAAGACAAGTATTTGCTCAATGGAGTGGATGTATGCCTGAGACTGAATCGCAGTAGTGCCGCCTTCCATTTGATGGCTCATGCTAACGAGTGGAAATCCAAAATCCAAGAAGCCAAACTTTACGTGCGACGTGTAGAAATCTTACCAAAAGTAGCTAACGACATCAGTCAATCCTTGAGCAGAACCACTGCAAAGTATCCTGTGCGACGAGTGGAAGTGAAAACCTTTACCATAGCCGCTGGACTCCGATCCAAAGTCGAAGATCACATCTTCCAAGGACAGCTCCCCAAACGTTTGCTGATTGGCATCGTTAGTAATGCAGCCCTCAACGGAGTCCACGATCAGAATCCGTTTGAGTTTAAACACTACAACATCTCCAAGATAGAAGTCAGTCGAGATGGCAAGACCTTGTGTACCAGACCTTTTGAACCTAACTTTGGTGTCCAGAAAAATTACTTACGATCTTACCTGAGCCTGTTTGAAGCCACGGGACAGTTAGGTCGCGACACCAGCCACGGCATTTCGTACGAGGATTATGCAGGAGGGTATGCCTTGTGGGGATTTGATTTCACTCCTGACCAAGGCAGCGATGAAGGACATTTCCACCCTATAAAATCAGGCCCACTTCGTGTGGAACTTCAGTTTGCAGATCCTCTACCCGACACAGTGAACGTCGTCTTGTATGCAGAATTTGATAACACTCTAGAAATCAACAGTTTGAGAGAAGTGATTCTAGACTATTAGAAGAAGAAAAAAAGATGTAACACGTAGAAGAAGAACCTATGGAGATAGATGAGGTATTTTGTGAGAAGTCACAAACTACCACAAATGATGATGATGACGAAGTCATTCATTCAGAACCTAAAACCGAGTTTACTGGATTTATTTCTCGATGGCCAGAACAAGAAAAACAGTTAGTGACCTGTTATGCTCAGGAATTGAGTAAAATAATTAACAGTCTAGTCCAAGAACAATGTCATGGATGTCAAAACGATCATCCCAGTCAGATACAACACGACCAATGTATGATGATGACGGGCGAAGAACAATTGGATAACTATTTGGAAACGGCTTGGTCCCAGAACTCGGACGAAAAAGTGTTGAAACAGTGGTATAAAGTCTTGGTGAATTCTACTTTTCCTCCACTCACTCCTCTGGAGATCAGACGTATCGAAGGGCTCATTCAACAGAGTACAGAAACTATCCGCCGTGAATATTCGTGGAATTACAAGACAGATTCATTCCAACATAAAGTCAGGTGTGAATTGGTGACTCATTATTTCCATTGAAGACAAAAAAAGAAGAAGAAAGAAAAAAATGGATACTAGAGAACTTCATTACTTATTGACTCGTAGTTCCTATACTTCTTCTTGGAATCCTGTGGTATGTGCTAAAGATGAACTACCTCATCGTAAACCAAAAAACGTTCATGCCTATGTCATCAATACTGACGACAGTGATCTACCAGGAACCCATTGGATTGCCGTGTACTTTCCCAACGATCACTGTGTGGAATATTTTGATTCTTATGGATTACCTCCTTTGGAAAAAGACATCATTGAGTTTATGAGAAGAAATGCCGTCTCGACTCGATTCAATAATGTGAGACTACAAGGATCTGATTCTATGGTGTGTGGACAATATTGTGTCCATTATCTTCATCAACGCAGTCTTGGATATTCCTTAGAACATTTACTGACTTATTTTGATAGTGACTATGTTCGAAACGATGCTAAAGTACAACAATGGTTTTGTCAACGTTATGGTTATCTCTTGTCTTTAGCTCACTTTCGTAGTGTACATCAAAATGATGTAGATGTAGAAATTTTAACATTTACTTTACCTTTCCAACGTTGTCAACCTTGTAAATATGTTAATGTTTGAAAATTTCTGGTTGAATGGTTAGTTTTTTTTAAATGTTAGAATGGTTATTGTTAATTAAAAAAATTGTTATTGTTGAAAAAAAATATGGTGTTGTGTGGTTTTTTTATTGAATTTGAAATAATAATGATTATGTTCTATCTCTCACTTTCTATCGATCTGAAGTCACCCCCCTCTATCTATTATCTAACTGTCGATCTGAACCCTATTTTTAGGTCAGCGCAATGGATGGTGTGGTGTATGTGTTGGATAAAAAATAAAAAATTTAAAATAAAAAATGGCTGTGTGGAGTGTGTTTGTATAGAGTGTGTATTATATAGTCGGATGGATTCCATTCGTGATGTGGCAAGGTGTTTTGGATTAGATCATAGTAAAGTTTACAAGATTTGTAAAAAAGAGCGGTGGATTCGAGATGATAATGGACATTTTATTAAGTTGGAGTTTAGCAATGAGAGTCCAGAAGAAAGTTATGAGAGAATTGTAGACAAGAATCTTCCTGAAGTGTCAGAACAATAAGAGAATGAAATGGTAAATATGGAAGTGTATTGAACTGTATTGGACTTATATGAAATTGTTTTATTACCACGAGTAACATAATGTATATACATTGAATAAAATATAATTATTATTATTGATGTATATATCTGAATGGTGTTGTGTGGTTTGTTTTTAACCCACCAAACCAAAAAAAAACACTTTCCCTCTCTTTCTATCGATCTAAAATTGGGAGGAAAGAAATAGACTACAGCACCAACAGCAGCAGCAGCAAAGACAACAACAACAACAACAACAACTTTTGCAGTCCATCAAATAAAATTTTTTTTAAAAAAAATGGATTGTATATTTGTGGTGTGTGTTTTGATATAAAAAATTTAAAAAGTAAAAAAAATGGTTGTGTGTTTTGATTTGTTTTTTAAAAAATTTCCCCTTCCCAAAAAAAAAAAAAAAAAATATGTAGATAGTGTGTTTGTGTGTTTTGATTTGTTTTTTAAAAAATTTCCCCTTCCCAAAAAAAAAAAATGTAGATAGTGTGTTTGTGTGTTTTGATTTGTTTTTTTAAAAAATTTCCCCTTCCCCCCCCCCCCCAAAAAAAATGTAGATAGTGTGTTTGTGTGTTTTGATTTGTTTTTTAAAAAATTTCCCCTTCCCAAAAAAAAAAAAAAAATGTAGATAGTGTGTTTGTGTGTTTTGATTTGTTTTTTAAAAAATTTCCCCTTCCCCCCCCCAAAAAAAATGGATAGTGTGGTGTGTGTTTTGATATAAACAAAATTTAAAAAATCAAAAAAAAATTTCCATTTTTTTTTCCGGATTATTTTCAGTCTCCGCTAACGTCCGGTACAATTTCGGAAGTTTAGTGTTACTTTTAGTCTCAGCCAATTTTTTCCATTTTTTTTCCGGATTATTTTCAGTCTCCGCTAACGTCCGGTACGATTTCGGAATTTTAGTGTTACTTTTAGTCTAGGCCATTATAATCTAATGTTCCGAATTTTTTCTAGTCAACGCTAAAGTCCGTGACGGTTCCCGAAGTTTAATACAACATTTAGTCACATTTAGTCACGTCCATTTTAGTGTTATTATAAGTTAGTTCCCTTGATCAAAGCTATTTATAACATAGGTACAATATATGCAAATTTACTGACACCTCCAACATGATCTGAGGTATAGGTAATGCTTTATATATAACTCTAGGCTATATAGATATAGCCACTAGGCAGAAGGTTATTTTCCAATTATTGCCTACCATTCTTACCGCCATGTTAATTTCCCGTATGAGGCCATAGAGACCCACAATGTTAATTTCCCATTGAGGCTATAGAGGTCCCATAATGTTAATTTTCCATTGAGGTCATAGAGGCCCCCGCATGTTAATTTCCCACAGGATAGTGGAGGAGAAGGAGAAGAAGGAGCCTATCCAGCCTCATCCGATGATGGAGGAGGAAGATCACAGGATAGTGGAGGAGAAGGAGGAGAAGAAGGAAGAAAAAAATTGGGAACCAGAAGCGGTCCATCCGACATTTATCCTGAAGAAGCGATGTAGGAGGAGTCTAGACTCCTGGAGGAGGAGGAGCTGTCCCGCTTGTCGGACCAGACCTGGGAGGTCTTTAGGGCCACCCCTTTTTCAAGAAAAATTAATTCTATTCCCCTCCCTCCCACACCCGCCATGTTAAACTCCCGTTTGTCCCCCAAGTGCCCCCTTTTTTTCCCCCAAGTGCCCCAGCAATGTTAAACATTCCCCCAAGTGCCCCAGCAATGTTAAAATCCCATTCATTCCCCCAAGTGCCCCCTTTTTCCCTATAAACTTTTCACTTTTTTCCCCCAAGTGCCCCCACAATGTTAAACTCCCATTCATTCCCCCGATCACCCCCATTTTCCCTCAATACCCCCCGCCTACTACTTCTGCGGTTTGGCCAAATACAATTAGGATATTTTACCATGCGATAAATAAAATCTTACATTTATGCTCATTTCAAATGAAATTTATGAAACTCATTGAATAATTTCAATATTGTGCTCGCCAAAACTCGCAAAAGATTTATTCGACTCGTTCCATACATTGTATTTGAAATGAGCACTCATGGAAGAATATATATATATATATATATATATATATATATATATATATATATATATATATATATATATATATATATATATATATATATATATATATATATACATACATACATACATACATACATATATACATACATACATACATACATACATACATACATACATACATACATACATACATACATATATGTATATATATATACATATATATATACATATATATATATATATATATATATATATATATATATATATATATATATATATATATATATATATATATATATATATGACTATAACTAGGACGTTTCCAACTCCGGGTACAGGTTCTAACCGGTATTGATCACATAGATAATATTTCTTAGTAATGGAAAAGTCTAATTATAGACTGTGTGTAAAGAAAAGACACAGCAATTCTTGGTAAAACTTAAAGGAGATATTTGCACTTACCCGAGGATCAAAACAGATTTAACCTCTTCTGAAAGCCCGGGAACCATTAATCACATAAAATCAGCTGAAATACACGTATTTTGTTGAAAGGGGAAAGGTGAGCATAATTTTTATTTTTTAAAACAAATATTCGAAAATCATTTATGAAATGTCAATTTTATTGAACATTAATATTTTAATGTGTCCAATTGTATATGAACCGAATTGTCGATGCTGTAAAAAGAAAAATGGACGAATCCTGTTTTGAAGTTTACTAACAGCTTAAGTGAATTCTGACGAAAATTTATTGACCTACAAATCGCCACTCTAGTCATTAAGTGTACGGGTGTGGATGTGGGTGGATATGTATAAATGCTTACAAGAAAAAGAAAAATGACAAGTAATCTAAAGCATCTACGATTGTGTTCCATGACTAATTCCCGTGCTTTTTACGTACTTTTAAAATGGAGTAGCATAATGCACAACGTTAATGTCGCATTAAAATTTCGTGTACGATAAGCATAACTAGATTAAAAATGTATTCAACTCCTAATAACTTTTATATGTTAGTGCTTGCTAACTATTCAGAAAAATTAACCCCCAAATTAATTTTTAGAAACAATCAACTGTTGACCGCCTCGTTACTCAAGTTACAGCCTGCTAACTAGGCTGCATAGATTGATGTTATAAAATTTCACTATATATATATATATATATATATATATATATATATATATATATATATATATATATATATATATATATATGTATATATACATCATTGATTCTGTGTACGCATAGATTAATTTCTGTAAAAGAAGAATCCGAATAGCGCAAAACACAGCAATTTCACCTTTTGGCCGTGTTTGCGGATCTTGGTCATGAAGTCAAATATAGTTTTCTTTCTAAAGTAATTAATATGTGGGTAAATATACACTGTACTATACATATTATTAATGAAGCCTGGCAAACCGGACACGTAGACCAGCAAACCAAAGACAACTTAAGAACAGAAAACCTCACATTGGGAAGAGTGTATCTTCTACCTAAAATCCACAAACAAGGACCTATAATTTCTGGTAATGGAAGTCTCACAGAAAGGTTATCAAAATATCTGGATCATTTCATGAGACCATATGTCCACATATTACCATCCTATCCTCAGGAAACAACAGATTATCTCGTAACAAGAAAAGCAAGTGAGCCATTGCCGCCAGATACAATGTTTGTTTTCTTAGACGTCAAGTTCCTGTATCATAATATACCCTCACAGTGAAGTGATACAGGCGTTACAGAAGCATGGGGAAACAAGAACTGTACAAGGTTCACCAACTCATTTCCTACTTAAAATTCTGGAGCTAGTCTTAAAACTAGGAAACTTTGTATTTAATAAAATAAATACTACCTCTAAGTTAATGGATCCGCAAAGGGTACAAGGATAGTTTCCTCGTATACTAATATTTTTATGGGAAGACTGGAGGGTCAGCTTTTAGCATTGGTGGAACTGACACCATACCAGTGGGTACGCATCATCGATGATATAGAAATTAAGTGGCAGTATGAAAGAGAAAACCTGGTTAACTTTATATCAAACAGAAGCAACTTCCGTCCTTCAATAAAATTTACAGCAGAAGTCTCCAACTCAAACCACTTTTGTCTGGACGCAACAATCAGACTGGTAGAAAACAAACTCCACACAGACATCTATTCAGAGCCAACTGATAAACACCAGTATCTTCTCAAATCCAGCTGTCCATTCAAACTATTGCGTTCAGAACATCCCGTCTAACCAGGCACTGAGGATAAGCAGATTGTGCTCAGACGATGAAACATTTCAAAAAGAAGGTCTGAAAGGTTGCCTGAACATTTGATGAACCGAGGCAACGACAAAAGACCTGATAATGGAAGCAACACAATGAACAAACCGCAATGATCTTGTAAAATATAGAGAACATGAAATGGTTGATCGGATACCATATATTCTGGCCTACCATCCAGACAATCCAAAAGTAGGTCAAATCATCCAGAAACACTGGCCTATTGTGGAATCATATGACACACTAAAGTTAATTCTCCCGAGCAAACAAGTACTAACCTACCGCAGGCCGAAAAACATCCTAGTCAGAGCAAAGCTAACGTCAATCACAAGCCAAAACTATACTGGCACATCTGGTCCCTGTGGTGATAAAAGGTGCAAAAACCTGTCAACAAGTGACAGAGATTAACACATTCTTTAGCATAGCGAAGAGCGAGAAATTTAAGATACATGGTCCAAACAGAACGTACAAAACATATAATGCAATTCATCTCATTACATGCAAGACCCGCGGCCTTGAGTATGTCGGAGAAACGGAAAAGCTACAAAAAGGACCAATCTTTACTGATCTGTTTGCATGAGAAAGAAGCTGGACAGAAGTCCAGTTTAAGAACACTTCTCTTCCCCTGGCCATACTTTTAGTGATATAACTAACTGCAATTGCCACAACCGCAACTGGAGTAAGGAAACAATGAAAGAAAAGGAATCTTACTGGATACGCCACCTTAGAACACTGAAACCAAGCGACATAAACCAGGAGAACTCCAAAAGGACATCGACACGCAAATAATATCGTCTGTTTACAGGCCGCATTTGATCCAATCAGATAATTTACTTACTTTGTTCATTATTCACTCACCTGTAATTACTACTGTTCTTTTGTTTTTTGTTTTTTGGTAGTTCTTGCTGGTATTATTATTGTTATGGCCATTACTGTCATTACAGAAAAAAACAACATTATCCTGGAAACAATCTACGGTTACCCCACATTGCATGAAGGAAAGGAATGACGCTATTGCTCCTTTTTTTGTAGGTAAATACCAACTAGGTTGCCATTTTATCATCGAAGTTCAAACCATTTAGGCGCGACATGGAACAATGTTAAAACAATACTTCCATTAGACATAGTCATGCAAACGTTTGTAAATTCAACGTTTTGTTTCGTACATATGAATTTGTATATACATGAATTTAAAGTATGGTAATATGTATAATTGGAAATAAGTATTATATTTTCAATTTATGCTAATCCAACTCCCATTTTGAAGCATTGTATTCACACTACTTACAACAAATTTAAAGGGGGTAAATTGAATTCATTAAGTCGCAGACACTTCCGGTCTTCCTTTAAAACTTCTTTAATTTAGTCAATTAAACGATCATATTTTGTTGCAATTGTATGTGTTTGTGACAGGTGTATATAAAGCTTAAGTTCATTTCCATTAGTGTATTATGACCCATGGTATCCTTTCGTTTCTACTACACATTGTCGACTGGATTCTGTCGAATAACCTTTATATTTCTCTCTCTTAACGTGTTTTTAAAAAAGCAATACATTAAATAATATCCACGATCATTTTTATCAAACATGATGCATTATTATAACTTCTGTGTATATATCTAAAAACTCGTTCACTGTACGTTTGATCAATAATTCTTCTTCGGCTCTACTACACGTTGTCTGTTTGTATCACCTTTACCTGGAGTTATGAATACATTCCTGACCTCTCAAGCTATTTATACTTATCATACAAGAACTTGCGACGGCCCTGCTCTCAAGTGCAATGTTAACTTAATGAACGATTTACAACTCAGGATAAACCTACACACCTGCAATTGATTACCTTAGAAAAGATTTGCTTATATCATGACCTAATACGACTAGTGTATAAATACTAATAACGCTTGTCACGTAGTCATTCAAATAATACAATAACAGCAACTGGTGTAATTCGGGTTTTGCCAAAATGTAAGCTTAATGTACAAATCGGCATTTATCATTCTTCCTAGATAAATATTTCATAACTGCACCAAAGTATTTGCTTAGTATTTGCATACTTGCAAAGGACGTAGCTTTTGTCCTTGTCCCAGTATCAAAACAAAACGATACAAAAAATTAACCTCCTTGGAGAGCGTCGAGAACCATTAAATTGTCATATATAGCAGTTGGGGTTTAAAACTCCACAAATGCAGTGGGTTCAATTCTTTTCTTTATAATCCATCCTATCCAAGTTATCAATATTGTGTACCCTGAAATAAAATGCAAAGTTATTACAATCCCAGAGTATAATCAACAAGCTACATAAAAAAATGTTCACCGTATGTCAATCATACACTAGCTATATATGAAAATGGAAGAGAGGGATAAAAAGAAGAAAGTAGAGATAATGGAAGTAACACAATGGGATATATCAATTTTACCATTGTACCTCAAATTATATTTCTTTCTTTAATTAGGTACTAGCTTTATAAGTACTCTAATATTTCATGCAACTAGAATTACAGAACTAATTTACATTAATATTATTTGGTAAGTTAAAGATCATTTGTGAATAAAGTGACTGTGACCTTCATTTCCCTGAATTATTATAAATGAAACAAATATAATAATGATAAGTAAAAGTATATTTGTGGGATCGGGGCAGACTGAGACAATGCTGTGGAATATGACAGGCTGAGACAATGCTGTGAAATATAGCAGACTGAGACAATGTTGTGGAATATGGCAGACTGAGACAATGCTGTGGATATGATAGTTTGAGACAATGCTATGGGGTGTGACAGACTGAGACATTGCTGTGGAATATGGCAGACTGAAACAATGATGTGGGATATGATAGACTGAGACAATGCTGCGGAATATGACAGACTGAGACAACGCTGTGGGATATGACAGACTGAGACAATGATGTACGATATGGCAGGCTCTTGCAGTTGCTGATTATGACCTATATACAAAGTATTTAAAACTCAATATGTAAAAGATCGTATTATATATCTCATAATGAGATATTAAAATGTATCAGTTGAAAAATATTGATCTCGCCAAAGTGCACCATCACTTTTGGAACTACTTTCTTTTCCCATTTCGGAATTATATGTGTCCTATTGTATGTTATTCAAACTTGTGTTTTCATATTTATGCCTATTTCATTTTTCTTCTGCTCTTTCTCTCTCCCTCCCCCCCCCTCCCCCGCCATCAGGATGAACAGATCTTAAAAATGTCGAGATTGCAGAATACATTTATGTAATCAATAAGGAGGTGCCATCATAAATTGACTAAAAACGACCTTTCCAAACAACAAAATGTAGACTTCAAGCATTACCTTCTGAAAATAGTTTTCCACATGAATCGTGCAAATTGTCAATGACTGAACTTGCATGACCGGTTTCTATTCAATATTCAGTGTCACTTAAATAATAATAATAATAATAATAATAATAATGGGGACTTTGTATAGCGCCTAATCTTTAGAAGGTCTAAGCGCTTTACAACATTATATAACACCTAAAAAACCATATATAATGATATGATTACGAAAAGAATGAAAAAACAAACACCATGAAATTAGAAAACAAAAACATGCTGAAAATAGTTAAGGTAAGAAAACATTAAGTCTTTAGGTCTATTCTTGCAGTCGAAATAGGTGAGTTTTAAGAGCACTCTTGAATGAGATCACTGTGTCTTTGTGTCTAAGTTCAGTGGGCAATTCGTTCCACGTTGCTGGGCCCTAGTCTGCAAAAGAACGTTGTCCGTATGACTTCATTTTGGTATTGGGAATAATGAGAATACGGGTGTCGGAAGAGGAGCGTAAGTATCTTGCTGGTGTGTACACATGGGTGAGGTGAGATAGGTATGTTGGACTGGTGCCAGTCAGTGAAACGTAGCACAGAGAACAAATTTTGTGTTTGATTCTGGATCGAATGGGTAGCCAGTGTAGGGTACAGAGCAGGGGAGAGGTGTGCTCTGTTCGTGGTACTCTAAGAATGATCCGAGCAGCTGTGTTTTGAACTTTTTGAAGTTTCTGGAGTAGATACTGAGATGAACCAGATAGAATTGAGTTACAATAGTCCAGTCTTGAAAGTACTAAAGGAACACACAAGTGTTTTAGTGGCATCAACTGAAAGATAATTGCGAATGGAGCTGATCCGTCTCAGCTCAAGGTATGCAGCCTTGCATATGTTCATGACATGTTGGTGCAATGAGAGTGTACTGTCTAGAGTAACACCTAGGTTTCGTACAGACTGTGTGAATTTAATGTTGGTGTACCTGATATTTATTGTTTGAGGTAAAGGATGTGAATGAGAAAGTCTTTGTGTGGTAATCAGAATGGCTTCAGTTTTATCATCATTCATCTGCAGCTTGTTACATGTCATCCATGATTTCACATCGGAAATACACCTCTCTACACCTTGGATGGTAGCGTCAACTTCAGTTGGGTGGCTAGATTTGTATATTTGGGTGTCATCAGCGTACAATTGGTGAGACACTGGATGACGATCTATGACACTTGAGAGCGGCTGAGTGTATCAAATGCTGCAGACAAGTCAAGGAGGGTGAGGACTGTAATCTTTCCACTATCCAAAGCAGAGAGAAGGTCGTTAACTACTTTCAGAAGGGTAGTTTCAGTACTGTGTTGAGAGCGATATGCAGACTGTACATCGCTAAAAAGACTTTTGGCATGAATGGGAGGTTAGAAACAGGGCGGTAGTTCTTTAAATCGTTATGGTCAAGTGTTGCTTTCTTCAGCAGAGGCTTTACAATGGCAGTTTTGAAAAATAACGGGAATTCCCCGGATGAGAGAGAAGTATTAATAACATCAGTTAGTGAAGGCAATATCGGAATTAAGCACTCAAGCAGCAGTGATGTCGGAATCGGATCAAGTTCACATGACTTGGGGGCACTCTTCATCATGATTGTACGCACTAAATCCATAGAGACCGGTTCAAGTAGCGTGTACACGTTAACCTTATGACAAACGGTACAAGTTTTTAGGAAACAAACAAACAAACTCTCAATTAAATATGGTTACCAAATTGTTTAAGTATCGATTTTAATTCTAGTCACAATCATGATCATGTTTGAAAACGTTGGAGAATTATTGCAAACCGAAATTAAGTGACAATCGAAATTTGGGGGCAGTATCTGTTACCGAACTAGACTACAAGCTTACCAAGGCCAGACAATTCACGTTTGAATGCAGAAATAAACAAAATAAAGAACCAAAATCTCCTTATAGGTAAACTCACACTCATTAATATATTTTGCTTAAAGATGTTACGTTCTGAATTCAGTCAGATACGACCACTCTGTGGTATTTGTGCAGTACCTCCATCCCAACAATGTTCACTGTACCAATCCACGCAATAAATGTGTTGACGAAAATAAAAATGTCTTCATTTTCGTATGAAAACGGTTATTATTTTGACAAAATACACAATTTAAAGCATTATATGTACGAGCTAAATTTGTAAAAGTCGATGTCCTAAAACTATTGTAAAATTTCGGAACTGCCTTTAATCGATGCAGCAATGCAGCCGTTAATCGCATTGGTACAGAACGGAGAAAAACAATCCATGCAAATCTACGGTTTTTGCCTTAAAAATATATAATAAAAGGAAAATCTACGTTTTTATGAGTAGATATAAGGAAATATTTCACTCGTGAAGTGGTAATATTTTCTATTGTCACTCGAGGCTTCGCAACTCGTGACAATACAATGTTTCACTTCGCTCAAACAATTGAATACTCAGAAAACGTAGATATCCTCTGTGTATCAGCTTCTACATGTACTTTATGTGTTATTTGAGACACGACTTCATAGTACTTTATTCTGGATTTGATGCATGAAATGTCAGTCTCTCAGAAATTTAATAGCTGTTAATTTCGAATATCAATGCTCCATTTTATCTTATAACTATTGCCATGAAGCAAAATCTCTAAAAAAAAAACAAAAAAGAAAAAAAAACAAAAACAACGGATTTAAAATACACGTGCCTTATAAGCTTTTGGTGAATTTACCAATGCCGGATTAAGGTGGTAGGAGGCCCTGGAGCAATGTCAAATAACTCCCCCCCCCCCAAAAAAAAAAAAAAAAAAATACAAAAATACAAAAATTAATAAATAAATAAATAAAATAAAATAAAATAAATAAAATCAAACAAAAATTATAATAATCATAATCATAATAATAAAATAAAAATAATAATATAATTTCATTGCGTCGTAGAGCCTTCTTCAGAGCGGCGAAGGCCCTTGAGAAACTGTTTTATTTGCTCTGCCTTTGCTCCATGTCTCGACTGGAACTGCATCCTATGAAAGATTTGCACCAAATTAACATAATTTACAAAACATGTACAGTCTTCAAAATATTAATATGTATCATTAATTAGAACAGCTATAATGAATGCATCATAAATATTATAGACCTGAATTTGCTCCAAAGGCAGTTCCAACGCATGTAAATGGTATTCATGATTTTGAATGGCAGAGGCAACAGTCTCATCTAAAATTTGTCTGAGGAAAAAAAAAATTTCCCCCAAAAACGCAGAAATATAAAACAAAGCAAGTGGTTAGATTAACCAATTAGATGTTATTGTTTTTTTTTTTTTTTTTTTTTGTTTGTTTGTTTTATTTCTGGGTGATTGAACAATTATTGACCTGGACTGGTCACAGGTTGTGGCAATTGGAAGTAAACAGTACAGGTAATATGTCTTATTAGAGGATGCGATTGGGCTCCACATGGGGTATTATAAACATGGCTATATAAAACATCAGCAATAAAACATATCCATATATACATTTTATTTATTAAATTAATGTCTGTCAGATTTAAATGCTTGAAATCTTCTCTTATTGACATATTTGTGCAAAGGTAAGAAGTTTTCACTTTGAATGTCTTTAAATAGTCTACACTCCTTTGTGAAATACCTATTTTGTTTAAAATTTATACTTTAATGTGGCCAATATATGGAATGAAAATGAGCTGCCAAGTAGTTTTTTTTTCGGATTTGTTTGACTCACAATATAGCTTGAAGCAAGGGGAGCCGCTTTCACCAATCTTGTTTGCATTGTTTATAAATGATATTGCTACTAACATACAGCATAATGTAAATGTAGATGATGTTTTCTCAATAGATGATTTGTCTCTGTTTTTGTTATTATAAGCAGAGGATACAATAAGTTTTGCAAAAACTGAACATTACACACCATACTGAATAATTTGGAACTATGTACCCGTTCTTGGAATCTAGAGGTTAACACAAGCAAAACAAAAAATATGGTGTTTGAAACAGGCAAAAAGACAAATACATCAATATATTACAATGGTGAATTTTTAGAAAATGTAGATTCATTTAAGTTCACAGGTTTGCATTTGTTCAAAAATGGTTGATGGCTACGAACGCAAAAATACCTAAGTGTTCAGGGGAATTTAGCTCTTTTTAATTTACACAAATTATTTGAATACACTGTTCTAGCTGTAAGGAAAAAAATGTAAACGTTTTGATACTCTCGTTGGATCTGTGCTTCATTATGGATCAGATATATGGGGTTTCCACCCGGGAAAGATGTGGAATAAATTCATAAAAACTTTTTGCAGCAGATTATTAGGGATGAAACAAATCTAATAATTTGGATGTTCTATATGGTGAACTGGGGAGATACTCATTGTTGGAAATTAGAAGAATACACCTTTTACAATTTTGGACTAAAATGTTGATAAATAGAGATAGTTTGATTTTTAGAACTTAAGCAATGTTAAAAGCGACGCTGACAAGGGTACCTGTTATAATGGGAAAAATAGGCCATTTCAAGGAAAAATCTCCGTTAGATGATATAGGATTTTCTTACATATGGAACAATCAACTGGATATTGTGATTCCAGTCAGTGAAAAAAGATATAGAGTTTTAGATCAGATCAGTATAAGCAAAGTTGGGTATCCTCTTTGAGGTCATCAAACAAGCTAGAATATTATTCCTTGTATAAAGAATATTTATCATTTGAAGAGTGCTTGGATGTTATAAATGAAGCTCGTTTTAAAATTGCAAGTAGATTTAGAGCAGTATCCCATAAATTGAGTATAGAAATGGGTTGTTATAAGGGAGTTCCAAGGAGCGAGCGGCTATGTAAAAGATGTAATATAAGAGCTGTAAAAAAGAATATAATTTTGTACTTGTTTATCCATTTTATAGGGAATTGAGAAAATAATATTTTCCACAATACTATTGTTCATGGCCAAATAAAAAAAAAAAATGTAATGCCATTTTGTCTGCAAATTCAACAATAATCTTAATTGTATTGTCTAAATATTTATACTTTGCGGAACACAAAAGGTCAGAAAATAACTAGTATATACGTAATTATGAGTATATTGTATTCTAAGACAAATAGAATGAACAATAATTTGGTCTGTGCATTAGTTGAGAATGTGGTCTGGTGGTTTTTTTTATGCAATAGTGTATACAATGGTTTTGGAGTTTTTTTTGTGTGTTTTAACGCAATAGTACAGAAATGGGTTGTTTCCACGCTAAAATGCCTTTACTATTTGAAAAACCATTACGGGTCTAGAATACCCATTAGCTATCTATTTACATGCATGAAAATTCCCATCAATAAAGACTAATGCTCTTTTCCACCAAGTTTCACACATAGTGATGGATAGGGTATCTGATAGCATCTGTTGGTGTGTTAGAATATACATACGTCGATTTAATTATATCTTTAAGCCTAAATATAAACTATACAATACCAATCTTGACCTTTTTATTTAATCTTACGGCTGAAAATGGCATAAGACTTTTCGTCTTATCTTTGTAGAACGACTGCATAAAATTCCTTTATTATAGAGGTGGTTCTCAACAATGAATAATAGAGCATAGCTAGAAGTTGCGGCTACAAACAAGACTTTATTATCTATCAATAAGACAGGGAACGAGATGAATAAAAAAATTAAAAAAATTTGCGTTAAAAAAAAACAAAAACAAACAAAAATTTACATTTGGTACGATCTATTATTATCGCATATCATAGCCCGTAAAATTAAAACCATATATCAATAGATTAGATCATCTATTATGTTGGGTATTTTTGTTGGTAACATTTTCATAAGTAAAAATTAACCCATTACACGATATTCCACTCTCAGATAAAAGGGAACGTCTGAATTATGAACGTTATTTCCTCCCAACAAAGTGCGAACCAAATACAAAGCAACAATAATTAATGTTTGGTTTTCAGAGCTTCCCCGATTAGTAGGTAAGTAAGTTTAGGACCAATTCAGTTACTTATTTTTAGTGATTAAGGCCCTTCTTCACCTTGTTTTATCTATTTTAGAGATAATCACATAATATGGCTTTGCTTGTCAAGATTAAAATGAAACCTTAGACTGATCTTCTGTAAAAACTGAAATGATTTATATTACCACATGGCCAAGTGTCCCTCGTCGCAAGAGTTCAATAGACAACCGCAGATCGATTTAAATTTTTTTTAAAGATGATGTTAGAAGGATTAAACGTGCTGTACTTAAGAGTAAATATGTCAGTGTGATTAGCCTTCGTCAAAAGTTTAATTTTCAATACATATAAGACAGAACAAATTATAATGATGCTTGGTAACTAACTAAGAACTAACCTATCATTCAAAAGAGTATTTGCATTTCTAAAACTAATTTAAAGTTTTTAGTCCTCTCAAAATGAGGACGAGTTCTCAAAAATTGTACTTCTTTACTTTTTCAGATTTAAAATGTCAAAATTTCAAAATTTAAGTTTATGACATGTATTTCCAATGCTAACTCACTTATAATCAGGTAATACAGTTGTCACTGTTAAAAGAAAAGATTTCAGCTACATAAAGATTATAGCTTTTGATTTACATTCCCCGTTATGATATATCCAATCGATTGTTTGATCTTAGCTAAGCTCAAACATTTGTGGGAATGTGTCATTCACACCCCTTAAAACCAATGACAAGGAAATATATCAGATGGGCTCGGTTTGTATAGTTTGAAACTAAATGGAACATTGTGAATCAGGTGGAGCGATATGTAGTCAGCGAACTTTCATGTAATTACAGACACTCTCTCCCCCCCCCCATACAATTAAAAACAATAAATAAAACTAATTAATTAAAAATAATAAATAAGCAATCTTGGGTGTTCGAGCCATATGTTTTTGAGGCAAATTATTTGCTGTAGTTTATCTTATCTTCAGAGTAAAGTACCATGCCTACTTGCCTCCATCGTATTACACTTCCAATCAGTTATTATTATTTATAGTCGTATTACGATTTGCGAAGTAGCGTATTTATCCAGAGGGCAAAGGAATGTCGAAATTCGGATTCTTCTTCTTAAAATTCATCACTTTAGTTCAACCAGCTGTCCCTACTCACGTGTATAAATTAATTCGAAGACGGTGTTATATCCTTTGTCTCTTATGCGCAACTAAACTGGACACAACTTTACCCTCTCTCTTTCTTAAGGGGATCGTCGAAAACATTGGCTTCCATCGGCAAGGTTGACTGTTTTAGCCTCAACAGATTCTAATCACACACAACTCCGGCAATATCTTCATTCTGCTAAGAATTCCAAGACAAAACGTCTAATCAAGTCAAATCACAAAATCAGTTTTAATTTCAATATATTCTAGATTATCGCAAGCGCGATTTTCTGACATGTTCGAACCGATTACATTTAACGACTTTGTTTCAAAATACCTTTCGATCATTCGAACTTGATATTTTCAGAACCATTTTAAAACTATACTGTGTCGAATTGTGGAACTTATTTGCATATATTTTTAAAAATATATAGACCTCAAATAAGACGCGATGCATTTTAAAAACCGTTACTTAAGTTCCAGTTTTTAAGAAGCTTATTCGGTGTTGAAAAAAAGAAACATGTTAAAAGGTCCCATGTAAATTTTATTATTTTATGTTTCAATTCTTTGTTTCGTTCATAGTGCTTCGAAAGGAATTGGACGTCATTCTACATGCCAAAATATAAGAAAAAATATTCCTTCAGGCATTTCTTAATAAGAATGATTTTTCCTCCTTTCAGCTAACCCTACAGGTGCAAAAGGAGGCAAGAATCGTAAACATTTTATACTTTTGACATGTTGTTTTACGACAAAGCTTAAAATTCCTACGCATATTCAAGAAGAAAGGACGAACAGTCTACATAGCTACACAGCATTGTTAAAGAAAATTTGAAATCCCTGCATGCTCAAGTGACGAGTATGGCATATCGCCCCTCATTCCACCAGAAGCCAGAGCCAGACGTTGAGCCAGACACAGACGTCGACAAAATAGAACTTGATTTCCTGGAAAGAAAGAGTTCTCTAGTGAACAGAGAAAGAAGAAGAAAACAAAATTTCTTAAATACAGGGAGAGGGACAGGTTCCACGCTTGGATTAAGCAGTATCAGAGTTCACATTTACAAGGGATTACTTTATGAAGTCAACGATGTCAACGTTATTGCTTATAGCGCTAAGAAAAACCTTGTGGCCACTACAGGATTACCTTTGACTCTCTTTGCAAAAGCCGGTGATGTGATGAAGATAGAGTGCAACACGTATGTGAAGGATAAAGGGGAATTACAAATTGGGTATAATGTGCTCACTTCAGCGGGAAAGTTGCCATTCGAGGGCATCATTCATGCCTTTGGTCCAGACTGGAGAGATTATCGTGATAAAGGAAGCTACGACCAAAAACTCCATGATACCATCACTAAAGTTCTTGACACGGCTAAAAAAAATCATTTTTATAGAATAGCCATGTCAGTTATTGGTGCAGGTGAGTAATGATGGTCAGAGTGGGTATATACATCTTAGGATGCAGGTTTTTTTTAGATGTAATTCTTTCGTGAAATTTCTGACATTGAAAAGGAACCACTTTATGCCAATTCAAAATATTTTATGCCGAACTTCATTGTAGTATTTAATGTTAGTATTGGGGACATTTTCATCATGAACTTAATAACAGTTTTCAAAATACCCCTGCAGGACATATCAGTGGTTTGGGGGTCTTGACTTCAATAAAGACTTCCTCCATTCAATGCCAATGCATCCCGTGGAAAATTAACTAAAATAAAGTCAAGCACGGTAATTGATACCGATACCCATATAAATCAACGGATCGAGATGTAAATATAAATAGTATTTGAACCCAGAAACGCAGTCACTGTTTGATAATTGGCGGTGACCACTTTTAAGTTCATATTGATGTGAGTGATGTGAGAGAACAGGTATTGGAATAATAATAGTATATATATATATATATATATATATATATATATATATATATATATATATATATATATATATATCTTTGTTATAGAGCAAAAACTGTTATTTTTTGCAAAATGTTCCATTTGTGCTCATTGTTTGAGAAAAAGGGTTAAAAACTCGATTTCATCTGATTTGTTTAATAACATTTTCACTTTTTACCCATTTTTCCACTATTTACCTCACTTATCTAGTAGTAAATAAATTGTGTGAAATTTCTTCAATACAATATGTAAACCTAAATGCATTATAATTTGAATAAAATTGTAACATTCAAAAGGTGAAACCTCATACTTTAGTATTATTTTAATAATTAAACTACTAAATATTCTACCGAAAACAAATGGTTTTAAATATCTACCGCTAAAGTCTCGAAGCTCAACAATATTTAACCCAAACTATAAAAATCAGTAACTTTTTATAATGGAATAATTGTGGAGAAAATTTTCAAAAAAATATATTGAAATAATTTAGTAGTAATAAGGAGCGGTATGGTGACTAACGGGAATTAACATTAAACCGTAGGTTTACATTGGGGGCCATTATAGTGGCAGGGGAAATTTAACATTGAGGCTATAAAGCTGACATCTATACCGTGGAGAGCACATTGTATACATTGTTATAATGTTAGAAGTTGCTGACCTCAAATGATAGTAGTAATATCGGACGATCGGGGGTCAAAAGAGAATTAACATAGGTTTACATTGGGGGATTATCTTTGGTCGAACGGAAATTAAACATTACGCCACAATTTTGAAAAATGTGTATAGTAGGTGTGTATACTGGTTAGGCGGAAAATTTGAAATAGTAATCTACTTAGTCGATCAACAATAGTGATAGTCTACTATACTATCCAACACGCCATGTGTAGTGACCAAGATCCCTTACACATACTAACCAACGAAAAGGGGAGGAGTGCTTACACATATTATACTTATAAACACACAAACATGCTATCACACGAAAAGGGATAGGATGTAAAAGAAGGAGGATGAAATATACACACACTGTCACACACAAACAAGGGTAGAAGTGTTTATTGACACACTATACTCACAAGCATACTATCACACTCAAGAAGGGATTTTAAGTTATAGTTGCTTGTGAACGGACTGAGACATGGGCATAGACATACACAAACATACAAACTTAAAACACATATAGGGGCAATGATTTTGAGTAGTATCGCTCTTTACGAAGAGATTTGTGTGGCCTTGAAAAGGGTCGTTAGGTTTTGTCCTGGATCGCTAATGTTTATCGATATCCAGGACAAATGCACCTTTGGGGCCGGGCTCTACAACAAGGGCACATCTCGTCCAAGTACTCCGTCGACCTGCGGACGGAGACAGTGAGCATCAAAGGAGGCTCTGTCGCCTCCTTTTCCTAATCCTCTTCAGAATCCATTATTTTTCTCCCCTCTGCCTCATTTTCCCTTGTCCCTCATCCAGTTTGGATTGAGGCACAGGACTTCCTCTTCTCTTTTTCTTTTCTTCTCTTCTCTTTTCTTTTCTTTTCTTCTCTTCTCTTCTCTCTCTCTCTCTCTCTCTCTCTCTCTCCTTCGCCCTCTACTCCTCCGACCATACCCCTTGAACCTTTCTACCTCTTCATCGATGACTTCTCTCATCAAGATCTGTACTGTTTTTAGGGAGATCATCTCTCTCTTCAAGTGTCCGATGTTGGGGTAAGACTTCCGGTCCAGAAGGTGTTGTATTCTGTTCAAGAGACTCATACCGGTGTTCAAATTTCCCACTTTGTAGTGCTGGCTAACCATTCTTCTTCTACACAGGATCGACCATGAATGGGAAGACTGATGATGATGATATGTATTTACAACGTGTGCGGCAATTCGGCCATGTGCGTTGGGTTAAAAGTGAACAAATGCACAAGACACTATTTGTTCAATGTACACACCGTGTACTATTTAATTCACCCAGAATGAGTGCAAACAACCAATCAGGGATTTTTTCGTCAAATGAGTTGCCGGACTGCAACCCATTTGACGCATTACTGCATACACCGCACGCTGTTTAATTGTATGTCTGGTGTGGCAGGCTGCACAGGATCGGCACGGGAGGCGCGAAGCGGAACGGAAGTAATGAAACGCCACGAACGTACATGGGTAAAATTCAGCCCAGTTAGCTAAATCGGGTTGTCCTAATAACTAATTATGTGTTAACCACATGTTGTAATTGCGATCAAGCTAGACAGTTTTCATAATTTTCCTAGTCTTTGTCTCTAACCTTTAATTTTCCGAAAATTAATTTCAATACCAGCTCAACGTGACCCATTATCTTTTGTGTTCTTAATCTGGCAATTTCAAGTATTATTTTTGGAACGGTGAACTAATAGATCATATCGGTAAATTAAACTATAGTTTTTATCGAAATAGGTTTTCAAGCCAAAGTGAAAACCTGTAGGCGTTTATTCGACACACTGTGTTTTCTGGTTGGATGGTCTTCTTCCACACACTGTTTCGCCGTTCTCGTCTCCTGGTGTTTGGAGTTCTGGAACTGGCGCAGGTTGTGGATCTCCGTCAGGTTTTCTGCTACCTATGCCAGACTAACCACTGAGTATTTGGTATAGGCCTGCCTGTAATAAGTATGCATTACATGGGTCCCAAATTTCCACTCTTTATTTACTGGCTTTCCCCTTAAGCGCAACGATCGCCAGGCAATGTCTCGTACTGCATCTACGAAGTGGCTTGTTTTTCTTTAATCTGGGAGTGTCACTTCGGGATCCATGCCAATTAGACGTTGTATGTCAGGGTCTTTATTTTCCTCCTCCTCTACCTCCTCCTCCTCTATCTTATTTTCCTCTTCATCCTTGTCGGTGGCATGGGTAGATTTGGGTTTGGTTTCGGCAACGTCGATGGGTTCCGGTACAGCTTCAGGGTGTGTAGCCCCAGTGTGCGTGGAGGAATCAGTCTGCCGAAGGGTAGGGTTGGGGGTAGAATTTTCTGTCATATCGCCTGTCAGGTTACTGGATTCGGGTGTTCGCATACGGCCTGTTTCATTCTGGCAAGGCGTAGAGTGGCTATTGGTTAAGGCACTTTCCTCTTTCCTTCTCTTGGCCCTTTTCCTATTATATCTAGTCTTTGCGACTCCCAAGTCCATAATATCTTTTCCGGCGTCGTCTTCTATGGTAGTACCCCACACCAATAGTAGCGTAGTCCGCTATGGTCCTGTGTCAGGCTCCAGCGAGATGCTAGCGCTCTACCTAGGGCCTGGTGGGGCCCTTAGTGCAGGCATTGAGATGATAACGGTAGCCGGTATTCGTTGTGGCACCACGACTCCTGTAACTATCTCTTGCTTCATCACTAGTTCTGCTCTGTTTAATGTCTTTACCGTGTGTGCTGGCAAGACTGTTGTTGTTGATCTACATTAGACTCGTGTTCGTCCATTCCGCCATGTACGAGTAAACACCCCAGAACGGGATTAAGTTGTGTGTAAAGCACACTATTTAATTATTCGTTACATGGGTTGCCGGGCTGCAACCCCAGTTGACGCATTACTGCATGCAAGGCATGCTTCTTAATTGTATGGCTGGAGTTGCAGACCGCAGGAACTCGGCATGGGAGACGCGAAGCGGAACGGAAGTACTGAAACGCCATGGAGGTAGCCAAATTATGCCCAGATAGCTAAATCGGGCTGTCCCTAACAACCAATTATGTGTTAACCACATGTTTAATTATGAAACAATTTTCATTTTCAAATGTCTTTATTTATTTTATCATTCAATTTTAAATTTTGCATACATAGTGTACATAATATTCCACAAATAAAATAAAAATAAAAATAAAATAAATACCAATCCGTGAGTATAAGTTACTCATTTCAATTTAGTGTCACGCACACATTACTTAACTCAAGGTTATGTTTTCGACGGTGATTCAAACGGTATAATTTGTATTATAATACGTATAATCAAAAGGGGTTTTCAAAATTCCAAACTGAAAACCCGATACAGTCAGGCAATTTTGATCAGGCTGCCTGGACCGGAGAACTTCTCACTGGCTCTTTTAGCCCTGGGCAGGCTGATTCAATCCCAGTCGTCTTGGTGCAGCTGTCACAGGGGAGTCGGCTTTAGTGGTGGTAGGTGGCGGGTGTACTGCGTCAGTATGGTTGAAAGCACAACATAACTAGCCTCCTGGTTTGCAATCACACCTCCCCCTGCACTCTACTGGCGGCGTCTTCTCCCGGCATGCTGCACGTATGGCCTGGCTTGGCACCCGTTGCGTCGAGGCTCTACTCGGTAAATTCATAGAACTTCCTAGTACTCCTCGACTTCGGGGGGGGGGGGGGGTTGTAGGTCGGCTCACTTATGTGACGGCCTGTCCCGTATCTGCAGCCACGCTACTTACTTCTTTCATTACAAGTAGTCGGCTGGTCGTTGGGTGCACTTGGTAGCTGTGCCACACCACAGGTGGCCCCGTTCCCTCTTCCTATCACAGCAGGTGCAGTTCTGATCTTGCGATGTTGCTGGCTCGACGGCTGGTTGCTGACTGACCACGTGGCAAGACAGATTGAATGATTGATTCTGGAATTAACGACGTGAGCGACCATTCGGTCATGTACGTCGGATAGCAATGTGCGCACAACGCACTATTTAATTAATTGTGGAATGTCTGGTGAGGCAAAGGACGAAAGCCGCTTGGCAAGGGGTGCGCCGTCGTCCCACGAGGCTCCGTCATGTCCAGAGTATAATAATTTTGATTTGTGTGCCAAAAAGAATTTGTCATCTTGCAGCCGACTGGCAAGACTGACGAACGCACCGCTTTATATGTTAGCGACGTGGACGTAAAGGAAAACATCCCTCCAAAGTGAAGAAGAAAGGGCGAAGGAAAATATACCCTAGGTGAAGCACAGAATACAAATTAAGAGAAATCACGCAGACCTAAAATAAACTATCCTTCTTATCTTTTACACAAACCTATGATCACTGAGACTAAGAAACTAATGATACATTAAGGTTAGGTAGTATTTATATATACACTATACCGACAAACACGTTATCACACTGGGGTAGAAGGGGTTTAAGTTTTTTTTTTGTGGAGACATCGATATAGACACATACGAAGACATACATTTTTGGCAATGATGAAATATTATTTCTTTTCTAAAAGATGTGTATTGCTCTTAAAAAGGACGTTGGATTGTTGTCCTGGATCTTATCGACGATATCCAGGATGACTAAGCCTCACCATAGGTCTCACAACGCAGCAGGGTCGTCTCTTTTTGTAAGATAAAGTGATCCTAAAATCAAGCTCCTCAGTCTCCATCTTCCACTCATCCTCTTCTCCCAGCTGTTGGTGTTCCTTCTGTTCTTCCTGGTTCTTCTCCTTTTCCCATTTTTTTCTCTCTTTGCATCTCCTCTCTTAACACACCTTGACGAGGTCGTTTGCCAAACTAAGATAAATACTCAGTTTCTTATCCAGTCTATTAAGAACAAGAAGGGGTTGTACTCTATGCATGTGCATCAAGGCTTTATTTAACCTTCCGATGTTAGACATGGTTGTTGATAAATCAATGATGGATAGCACAACAGACTGACCGACTGAATTTGAATTATACTCGTTTTCGGCCAGGTACGAGTGGTTAATGGGCACACGGCGCCCTACTTAATTAATACACACCGCTCCCTCGCTGCATGGTTTCCCCACTTTGAGGGTTCATTGGCGGCGCAATATGGGAGGGTGTTTAATTTACTTGTCAGATGAGATGCCGGGCTACAAACACATCTGACGAATTACTGCGTGCACCGCACGCTGATTAATTATATGTCTGGAGAGGAAGGTAGCACGGACTCGGCAAGGGAGACGCGAAGCGGAACAGGAGTAAGCTAAAACGCCACGAACGTACAAAATCAAATTCTGCCCAGTTAGCTAAATCGGGCTGTCCCTAACAACCAACTGAGTGTTAACCACATATTGTAATTGAAATAAATCTAAATAATTTTAGCAATTTTCCTAATTTCCACCACTTTAAGAACGTGGTGTATATAGTGTACATTACATTTTTCGAAAACTAGATCAGTACCGGTTTAATACCTAACCCATTAATTTTGTTTGTGTGATCTTAATTATGTAATATCGAGTGATCATTTTGGAACGGTGTGCAAATGGATCGTATTTGCATATTAAAAGAGATATTATCAAATTGGGTTTTCAGAGCTGAAAAGAAAACTTTTTGGCAATAGAGGCAATTCTTTTAGCCCTTAGAAGGGCTGGGTGGAGGGTAACAGCTGTTGCTGGAATCAGGTATGGCCTTAGGTAGTCGGGCGGCTCAAACTTTCGTCTAATGTGGCCCTTGGAGCTGCCTGTATTGATAAGCTCTGCAACCACAAGGTCTCTCATCGGCGGCCAGACTGTGACGGGCTGGGACTAGATCTTCCATGCTTCAATCCATTCGTTTAGCATCAGCATAGTTAGTGGAATTGATCACCCACTATACTTCTCCCCAAGAGCCCCGATGTTTTCAGCTGCCTTAGTGTAGCTGGATCTCTGTGTCTTTTTTAGACTTCTGTCAGATTTCAGTCTCTTGAAACATGCAGAGACCGTCCGGAAATCTTCAATGTGGTGTATCGCTGCTTTCCTATCGTCTATGAACTCACCCAGTCCCATTTCAAACGCCTGGTCGGTGAGGTACGTCGTCACTAGTTGTTTAGGCGTGGCCGTGGGCAATAGCAGCTGCTTCTGTTGAGTTTTCTTTGCCATCGCTCTCGTCTCCGGCTGTATTGTCGGAGTTTCCTGCTTCTGTAACACAGGCTGCGTCGCCGCTGCTTCGCGTGGTCCGTGAGGTTTTCTCCTTTCGGCCTCCAGTTTTCGGATTGCCTCTTGGACCTCTTGTTTTCTTCTATCTTCCTTCTTCTTCTCCTCGTTCCTTCCCTGCCTTTCCCCTGCTGTGTTGATATCGCTGCTAGTGGCTTTGCTTCCCACCTTCTGGAGCAGAAGCTGAGAGTGGTGTTGATCTTGGAGGTGGAGGTATTGTTGGCCTGGACTTGACGTATGTGAAGCGGGGGGCTTGGTGTCGATTGAGTCTGCGTCGTTCGCTGCCTCTGCTGTACCTGCGTTCTTTCTCCCTGTCCCGGTCTTCTTGTGGGATGCTTCTATTTCTTCTATTGTCGTTGGAATCCTCCACCCAAATCAGCAAAAGAGTTGTTCCTCTCGATTGAGCCCTTAGGTTCCACCCTGATGCAATGCTAAGGCCTAACCCTTTGGTTGCATTCAGGGCCTGGGTCGGTATCATCACTTTCATCTCTAGCTCTATCCATGTTACGTCTTGCTCGTTGCTCTGTTAACTGAGAATATGGCATAACATTTTTTGGTTGATTTACATTAGACTAGTGTTTGGCAATTCGGCCATGTACGAGTAAACACCCTAGAAGGGGATTTAATTGTGTGCACCTCATGCTATTTAATTGTTCGTCAAATGGGTTGCCGGGCCTCAAACCCATTTGACGCATTACTGCGTGCACCGCACGCTGATTAATTGTATGTCTGGAGAGGCAGGCTGCACGGACTTGGCAAGGGAGGCGAGATGTGAAACAGAAGTACCGAAACGCCATGGACGTACATGATCAAATTCTGCCCAGTCATCTAAATCGGGCTGTCCCTAATAACCAACTGTGTGCTAGCCACATATTGTAATTACGACCATGTATACCAGTTGCAAAAATGTTCCTATTGATTACCATTTTTATAATTTCGTGTTCATAGGGTACTTTCAATCTTCAGAAACTGCGTCAAAACTCAATAGCCCATTTAAGTAACTCCTCTTACTTATTTTGATGATCGTAAGTAGGTGTACATTATAGCAGATATTTTTGACCGGTGTTCGAATGGATCAAATTTAATCCTTTTAAGAGAGTTGAAATCAAAATAGGTTTCTAGCCAAAGTAAAACCCTCATAGGCAAATTTCTTATAGCCCGAAATCGGGCTGGGGTGTTTCCATTGCAGCAGCAGCTTCTGGGATGTCATATACTTCTGGGGCTGCGACTCGCACCATTGCATGTTCCTGTTGATAGATAGGGGTTCCACTAAGGCTATTTGTTCCTCCACCGTTCGTGTTGAGGGGTACAGCTATTTTGGATTGCCGGTCGAGCCTATGGTGATCTATATGTTCGTTGCATATCTGCGCAGCCAAGAGCAAATTGCAATCTTTGAAATCAACTCCATGCCATTGGATATTTTCAATGGCCTGGATTAATTTTTCTTTCATCTTCTTGGAGAGCGTGGGCAGCTGGCTTCTGCTTGAGTTGATAACTAGCTTGATGTCATTGATAATAAGCTGCGCCGACTCGCTGTCACTCCATAAATCGTCTACCCCCTTTGTTCTTGCCTGCTCCCGGATACTTCTCTGTTTTTGCTGCTGTGATTCAATTTTCTTGGAGACACGCCTGCAACTACTGCTGTTGCTGCTGCCTGCTGTTTTTTGTTGTTGTTGTTGTTGTTGTTTAGAGGTGGGGGTCATTGTTGTCACTGGGGGATGAAGGCTGCTTTCCCTTCTCTGTCCCCTGCGATGTGGTTTCCCCACCACCTTCCTTCTTTTCCTTTTCTCCCCCTTTGCGCACTACTGGGGGTGGGGGTTGAGATATCTTTTCCTCCCCTCGATCTTCTTTTTTTTAAATCTTCTCCTCCTCCCTTTCCTACCTTGCACCCTGTTGTACTGGTGTCATAGCTGGTGGCAGAGAATTTCGCTTTTCAGCTTGGGGTGCAATCGAAACTGGGTGTAGCGTTGATCTTGGAAGTGGAGATTTTGACCTGGATTCCACTGGGGGGGGGGGGTCTTCCTGGGGGGTTACTTCTATTTCTTCTGTAGTTGCAATCCTCCTCCTATATAAATAGAAGAGTGGTCCTTCTTGCTTGAGACCTTAGGCCTCACCCTGATGCAATACTAAGATACTAAGGCCTAAACCTTTGATTGCATTCAGGGCCTGGGGCGGTATCATGACTTCCATCTCTAGTTTCAGTAATACTACGTGTTGCTTGCTGCTCTGTCTAACTGTGAATATGTCGGCACAACAGGGGAAAGCACCGTTTTATATGTGAGAAGCACGGACGTGAAGAAAAACATAGCTCAGATTCTGTACACGGACGTGAAAAAAAGCATCCCTCTTTAAAGATTGACAGAAAGAATGTTAAAGAGCATGTTCAGAAAGAATTTTGTGAAGAAACAAGTTAACCCATTTTTTCTAAATGATTTTTTAAACAAAATAAGCCCACTCACTGAAACATCAGCTGTGAAGAAGGAAGATTAGGCCGAGTCACTTCCTCTTCATTTATAAATATCAAAACATTAAACATGAATGTATTTACAAGGTTGACAACGTTGTGGAGTCAGACTAGACTTCCAATGATCGTCTAGAACTTGTCATTTTGCCATCGATACACACTACGTTTCTGTGCTAAATAACAGATAGCCATAATGTTCACAAAACCACCTTTCTACTTTGTCATCGTTTCTGGAGAAGTCACATCCAAAACAAGTTACTAAGTGTTCTAAGGGCAATCCAAGATTGTGTTGATGAAGAAAATACACACAATATTGTCCATACAAAACGGAATCTGATCCTTGTAATCTTACATTATTGAACTGAGTGGATACAGCATTTCTTCTCATAAAGTCGATGATGTCATCTTCCAGAGGAATAATCCATAAGAATCAAAATATTCCACACTGTGTTCTTTGGGAAAGTAGACGGCTATCCAATGGGTTCCTGGGCGATGACTGTCGTATGTGTTGATTACATAGGCTTGAACCTCTTTAGGTTTTCGATGAGGAAGTTCATCTTTAGCACACACCACTGGATTCCAAGAAGCTGCGTACGAACTTTGATAAGTAGGTAATGAAGGTTCCTGGTATTCTGTTTTCTTTACAGGTAATAATAAGTCATGAGTTCACACCTGACTTTTTCCTTGAAAATATCTGTCGAGTAAGTCGATGAACGGGAAGTCTCGGTACTTTGTTGCAAGAGAGCTTCGATGCGTTTTGTTTCCAAAGAAGTCAATGGAGGTAAGGAATGGTCACTCAAGTTTTAATATCGCTCTTTACAAAGTCTTCTCTCCTGAGATGAGGGTCCATGTGTCTTTGAGGTAGTCTTCCAACTTTTCTTCTTGACTCATCATCAAACATTTGCTTCTGACTAGGATGATTAGTTTGACATCCATAACAATGTTCTCTGGTCAAGTTTGTGATTCTTTCAACCAAGGCACGAGCAAAACAGGAGACTAAATGTTGTTCTTGTTATTGACATCTTGACATCATGACTGTCTCTTCTTCTTGTTCATTTGTGGTTTGTGACTGCTTTGTTGTTGTGGATAAAAAAAACTTTCTCATCGCCTATATCCATAGGTTCTTCGTGTTCCATCTTTCTTTCTAATAGTATATGATCACTTCTCTCAAACTGTTGAATTCCAGAGTATTGTAAAATTCTGCATACAAGATGACATCCACTGTGTTTGCCAGAACTACAACAAACTGAAGATCCACACGAATTTGGCCAAATTTTATAGGTTGAAAATGTCCCTCGTCGCTGCCTTGGTCTGGAGTGAAATCAAAACTCCACAAAGCATATACTTCTGCAAAATCATCGTACCGTGCCTGCTGTTGATACCTAACTGTCCTGTGGCTTCAAAAAGTGTCAAGTAAGATCTCAAGTACTTATTCTGTGGAAGGTTAGGCTCAAAAGGCCTGGTACACAATGTCTGGCCATCTCGAGTGACTTCTATCTTGGACACATTGAAGTGTTGGAACTCAAAAGGATTTTGATTGATGGCTCCGTTAAGGGCCGCATTGCTAACGATGCAAGTGAGCAAAAACATAATCTTCAATGTTTGATCAGAGTCTAGAAGCGATGGTGAAGGTTTTTACTTCTACTCGTAAAGGATACTTGGCTGTCCTTCCACTCAGAGTTTGACTGATTTCGTTTCCCCTTTAGGTAAGACTTCCACACGGCGCACGTAAAGTCTGGCTTCTTCTATGCTCATTTTGTACTCGCTAGCAAATGGAACACGGTGTCACTTCGATTCGGTCTCAGGTGTACATCCACTCCATTCAACAAATACTTGTCCAAATGCAAACGGTCCAACATTTCTAAACTGCACCTTTGCTTGGTTTTTCTTTGGCGGTCGTTAAATCCACTATTGTGGTCTGCATCATAATCTGCAATCAACGCTGTGACGCCGAGCTTGTCCAACGTGTCAGGTTTCCATACCATGGAAGCATCCAGATGTGTGTCCTTGGTTTCTTTTCCGTACGTCAAGAGAGTTTCCAGGTACGTTCGGTAAGGGTCAGTATCCATGCTGCTGCTCCCAAGTTTGTTATTCAAGTACAAATCCACTTAGCTGTACAACGAATGCATGAAATTGTTGACGGGAGCCACTCTGGAATCGACGCCTGGATTGGTGTTGTCCACTTTGAGAACTTTTACTTTCAGGTACAAGTAACTGTGATGTAGTCTTCTGTTTGTCCTTTGATTTCAAATTCGATAGGTGTTGAAGTGGTCAAAGACGACACCAGATGACATTCATACTCATTGGAATTCTTGCATAGTCAACACCGTTGGTGCATGGCAAACATATCAGATTCTGACCAATTCTGACTAGGAATATACGCAAGAATCTCTGTGCATCATTTGCCTTTTGTTTTTCAGTTAGTAATCAAACACGTCCAATTCTTTGACGTTTCCTGTTCTTCTTTTCCTATTCTTTTTCAGAACGTGTTTGAGAGGTATGAAGGGTTTTTGACGTCTCTTTCTGTCTCGTCCTTGCTGTGGCGTTGAGGAAGAAGTAATGCCTTGCCCAGAAGTGTCAAGTGAATTTTTATAGAGATGTTATAAGGTCTTTTCCAGTTTGAAGCAGTACATTTTTTCCTGCTTTCATCAAGGCTTCTTCAGGACTTTGTTTGTCGATGGGGATGTTTTGAAGAAATTATTTTCCCTGTGCCAAAGTTGCATCTGGGTGTTACCGAAAGAAAAACTGATTTTGACATATCACTAAATCATGTCTTCCTTGGTACAAAATATACATCTGTTCTTTTTTTTTTACAATTCACTGGAGAATCGTTTTCGAAAATGTAGTTTCACCGTGACTTTTCCTTTGAAGAATAGAATATTTTGTCCAAGATTTCCTTTAATATTAATATTGACGCTGTCAAAATACTATTTACTGACAGGAAGAATACGAGGATATACAAATTCTCGGTGAACGTGATACGTGTTTCCTCCTTCATCGTAAGCAGCGATGGCAGAATCCATTTCGAAACGAATGACTGTCAGTAACGGAGCAGCTGTGTTTCCTACCACGTTGAACTCGACCACATTTGAGTACACAAACATCAAATTCAGTCCTTCGTTTAATTTGATAAGGTAGTAAAAATACTTGCAGAATCGATCGTTATTGTGAATGTCTTTCACAGGAATGCGAGAAGTGTATCTACCCGGTATATCAAACAAACCAGGACAAAAAGTGACGGCCATCGTCCTGCCGACAGAAAAATCCATTTTAAGACGATGAGAAATTTTATGATACTCGATCTGTACACTTCGGCGAGTTTTCTCCAGTGCTTTGCCAAAACGAAAATAGATGAAATCGTTTTGACATATGTTGAGATTAAAATAATATCTTACAATTGATGATTGGTTGGCGATTATTTTTTGGATTGGTAAAAGCCAGGATAATTTTTGTCCAACTGTTCTTGAACTTGTTCACTCAGGATATGGACAATGAAAGTGTCTTGACCTTCGTTGGTAACACAATTTTTGTTCCTGGGTAGTAAGTGTTATTTCCTAATTGCTTATGCCTAAAAGTATACAAAATGGCGATTATTCCCCATAGACTTTGCTTTTGTGACCAGGATAGTGATATTTTGAAGGATATCATTGATAAACCAGTAAATTTAAATTATTTCAGATCCATGTAAAACGATCAATAATCACAATCTCTTGAAAAAGAGAGAAATAATAATGGTACGTCGAAATAAACAACTACAGGCACGTTGAAGGGGTTGTATTTGCATCTGCTTTTACCTTCGTTCGCTAATTAGTGTGACGCGTTTTTTCTTACTTCATTGACGTTATAACATTTTTCAGGTGTTATAAAAATCTGTAATTTGTAAGAGATAAGTTTTATTTTAAGTCAGCATGACAAAATTGCAATAAATGGCAGGACATAGCTTGCTGTTATTTAGAGTCTTGGGTCTAATAAAGACAAATGAAATATATTATTACAGTTTCACCTCTTCATAAAGTTAAAATATTTTTTGAAATAAAAACTCCATCATAAAGATTCTATTAAAACAAATTCAATAAAAAATTTTGAAATAAATGATGTCAAAATCCAATTTTTCATGTATAGATATTGAATAGAATTAAGCCCATTCCAGGACATAATGTACAGGGTCGACATGGTTTCACAAACCCACAACCCACAGTATTTTATTAAATTTCTCCAAGACAAACAACCTGTGCCAATCAACTATGTAGTTGTTCCCAGACCATTAGAGAACAGAAAACGAAAATCATTTTTTGTGAACTTCACACCAATTACAAGTAAATGCTCTATTTTGAACATTTTAACAAAATCAACACCAATGAAGTATGATGCAGAATTCCAATATTCCAAATTTAATTGACCCGCCTCCTCTCCCCCCAAAAAACCCAAGGTAATAAAAAGAAAAAAAATAGACAACACGTATGCACACAACATTTTCTTTATTGCATGCATTATTTTGACTGAAATAAGAAATACAATTCGAACATAAGCATACACTTAACTTAAAATTTAATTCAAAATGTTAACAAGCACGACAAATAATGTAATTATTTTAAAACAGCTTTGTGTATTTATATATGAAATGTGATTATAATTAATGTATCACTTCCAACGCAGACATTTTTCCGTGTTGGTTTTTGGTTTAGGAAAATTTACAAAAATCCCCCTTGAATTTGTTCAGGATAACGACAATCTGCATTGCACGTGCCCCAAGCACAACGGAGAACCACTTGATGATAAATTTTCAGTGATTTTCTGCGTAATCTGTCAAAATTCTTTGCAATGTTATAAGAAAGTCATCAAGCGTGGTCGTTTGTTTGTGAGCAAATGTGGTGGATGGAGACGCGTAACTATGCAGTGAATTCGATGCCTATTTTTGATTGGTAAAAAATAATTAATGTGCCCGGTTTGATTGACAGGTCGGAACTATCCATTGGTTACTCATAGTTCAATGGTTCTGGTTTCCGCGGAGTCGCTCGTGGTCAAAGGAGAATGATTTTCTAAATGTTCCAAAAGAGTGCAGCTGTTATGACTGGAAGAGTTGTTGTGGGGACTGGCGTTGGCAGCGAAGCTACCGTTGTTGTGGCTGTTGTTGTTATAACTGTCGGTAGTATATTTAAAGGAAGAACTGTGAAGAACACAACCAATACAACAGCTGAGTAAAATTGTCCAAAACTTTTTGTCGCCTTGTTGCAAACTCAAATTTTAAAACGCTGCTCCAGCGACATAATACACCACAAAGATTTGACTGAAAAAGACGATTTGATTTTTAGGAACACGTTCTCCACTCCACACCCACAGAGGTTGATTTTGTAGTTCTTGAAGAAAGGAACTCTGAGAAGAAGAGGTAGCTGCTGTGTTTAACGACACGGTGGTAACTTCTAATTATTTTCATAGTCGATGACTCGTGAAGCAACAATCCAAGAATCAAAACCAGGTGGATATCCTTTTCAACACACTTTCATTTCTTGAAGTCGACGTTTGCCTACTTTACGTATTCTTCGATCGAGAATGCTTTCGATATTGTACACGTTGATTTCTTTGTTGGGCACTCGTTGTAACTCAGGCAAGTAAAAAGTTCCTTTTAACACTTGTCCGTTCCTGTCTTCCAATTTATAGACTGGAAAATCACGTCCACGCACTTGTTCTGATCGTTATTTAATACTTCCTGCAGTTCATTGTCATGCGATGTTGTTTGTAACAGCCTGTACTGACGAATGGTCGCTTGCAAAGCAAACAGAGCAATGAATACTTTTTTATTTCTTTCGGAATGTAAGATCTGGAAGCTCAACACCCACTACATCTCTCTCTACAATCAATATGTTGCTCCAGACTGTTAAATCCTTCGTCACATTTGTCGCAATAGTAACTGTATCCAAGAAATCCTGTGATACATGTTATATCATCTAAATGCTCTTAATAGTGATAAATATAAATGTATTTAACGTCTGGGAAATCTGCTCCTTGAAACACGAGAGCTTCACGAACGACTTGAGGGTATATTTTAAACGTATAACGAGGTGCCAGCATGTCTTGAAGTTTTTGCATTTCAGAAACTCCAGACACAATCTCTTGGGAAATACCTGCTAGCTGTAAAAAGAGGTCTGCTTCTCTTTGTTGTTTAACTCTGTCCGATCTTATAATGCTATTTCTTAACCTTTTCCATTCTGCTGAATAGTTCTTCTCGGCATGAGTTCGAGGCACTATGACGGCACAGACTAAACACATCTGGTTTTGGTAGTTGTTAATCTGGACGATACTTTATTTGGTGCTGGGAAATTGATCCATTGATAACACTTTTTTTGCGTCGTCCGCTACCTCGGGGGGGGGGGGGGATGGGTAAAACGTGTCATGTGAAGAGTAGCTTTTCCATCGGTCATGTCAAACTCATCATTGGATTGTTGGACGTGTTGAATTTTGTTCAAGATTTTGTAAGAAGTTAATTCTGTAGGTGTACTAAACTCGATTCACACAGGAAACTTCAAACAGTCGCGAGTGATGGACAGTCTCAAATGATCTTCATCTTGAGCTTGGTATTGTCATTTCAATTTCTCTAACTTTGACTCACATAAATCCGTAATAAAGACACCTGGTTTCCCTGCAGGAACTTGAGACTTGAACTCTTTAAATTTGACTGTGTACGTGTAATCTATCGTTCTTAATTTTCTGGAAGTCCCTTTTTGGGTGGGTCGAATATAAAAGTAATCTCCAGGGCTACAAAACGACTTTCTTATTGCGTGGATCTTGACTCTCAAGGTCTTGTAGTGGAGGTTGATGGTATTGGCTTGGGAGCACTCATGTCTTCTTCAAAAGCGCTAGCATGAACTTGTGCTAACATTTCTTGAAGAGTGCTGGTTGACACAGAAAGTCGTTGCCACTTGGCTTCCTCTGGTTTCTCGTTGGAAAGGTTTGATCTTTTCATGATCAGTCAAAATTTAATTTGACTAGGGTACAAACTATCTCCCTATATATTGATAGTTCCCCTCACCCTAAGAGAATACACTCATTCAGTTTTCAATCTGTGAAGATGGAAGAGTCAAAACGGATCACATTTCTGGTCAGAGATGTACAGACAGTCATTAAAAGTACACTTCCAACAAGACGACTGAACACTCCTCTCGAGAAAAAGGTAAAGATACCTGCTATCTCTGTCAGGAGAAAGGACATTGGGCTCCAGAATGTCCACAACGTCAAAGAAAAGGAACCACTAAGATGGTAGAAAAGATAGTTAAATGTAAAGATACCTGTTATCAATGTCAAGAAAAAGGGCATTGGTTTTCAGAGTGTCGCTAGAAAAAAGAGAACAGGAAAAAGGAGCGTTCAGCAGAAACGGAAGAAGAACCAATTCCAGTAAAGAAATTCAAGAAGGCGAGGCAAACAGAAGAAACAGCAGAAAAAAGGATCCAGTGCGAGTGAAGAAATTCAACAAGGAAAGACGGTGAAAGAAAGAAGAAAATGGACTTTGGTGATGTGTTTTGAAATTTCATCGTGATTCTCATTCAAAGAGAATATACCAGAATATACGTCAATGTATTTTTATCTTGATTTGTTTTGTCCTTTAGTACTGATAAAATCACACATACACTCATTTTATAATGGAAGGATTTGAGTTTTGTTTGATTTGGCAATCATTGAATAGTATATCTTTTCTAAGAGATGTGGGTGGCCCTGAAAGGGACCGTTATCTCTCTTTTCTCTTCAGGGCACCCATATCAATTCGAAAAGAGAGATACTACTCAAAACCATTGCCACTCTATGTGTTTATGTCTGTGTGTTTGTGTATGTATATGTCTAGGTCTGTTCATAACCAACTAAAACTTAAAACTCTTCTTGGATGTGATAGTATGCCTGTGGGTATAGTGTGTCTACAAGCACTCCTACCCTTTCTTGTGTGTGATAGTGTATGTATGTTTCATTCCCCTTCTTTTTTATCCTATCACTCTCGTGTGTTTGTAGGTATAATGTGTGTAAGCACTCCTACCCTTTTCATTGGTTGGCAAATGTAGTGGGTCTTGGTCACTACACGTGGCGTGTTGGATAGTACCGGGATATTATTGGATAGTAGATGACTAAGTGCTGGGTAGTAGATTACTATGTGCTGATCACAGTTGTTGATCTACTAAGCAGATTACTATTTCACATTTTCCGTCTAACCCTTATACACCACCACCCATACACATTTTTTTTTCAAAATGGATGCGTAATGCGTTCCCCAATGTAAACCTAAGGCGTAATGTTAATTCGCGCTTGACTCCCGATCGTCCCATATTACTACTACCATTTGAGGTCAACAACTTCTAACAATGTAAAAATGTATACCATGTACTCTCCACGGCATAGATGTCAGCTTTATAGCCTCAAAGTTAAACTCCCCTTGTCAAAATAACGGACCCCACTGTAAACCTACGGCGTAATGTTAATTCCTGTTAGTCATTATGTCGCCCCATATTACTACTGAAATTACCATAGGTAAATGCCGCAGAAATAAACATATTAATCTACTATTCTTACTGGGTTCTCATTTTATTGTACTTATCTCTTATATTAGAAATTTTAAATACATTTAAACTTTTTGAAATAAAATCCTATTCTCGTTCAGAATCTCCTTGATTAGTGATTATTACATTCATTTTCCTTTGAAACTTGGCTTTGTGGTTCTTAATCGTTCCATTAATAACATCTAGTATATTTACTTTGATAAAAGTGATTGTATGTTTGATTATGGAGAGTCTGTGTTGGGAAGATACTTCTCAGCCCAGATAATAAGCCAATTTCTACGAGCAGACGTCATAATGTACAGTAATAAGCCAATTTCTACGAGTAGACGTCATAATGTACAGTAATAAGCCAATTTCTACGAGCAGACGTCATAATGTACAGTAATAAGCCAATTTCTACGAGCAGACGTCATAATGTACAGTAATAAGCCAATTTCTACGAGCAGACGTCATAATGTACAGTAATAAGCCAATTTCTACGAGTGGATATTGGCCAATGTAGAGAGTTTTAATGTAGACATTTAAAATACACGTGCAGCATACTATATAATGACCTCATGAAACAGTCACGTGCCGACACGAGACTAGAAAAGTAAGGGTCACAAATCTTTGAGATTTTTCTGTCACTTGAGTGAGAAAATATTTTTTCTAGACAAGATGCTTAGATTCCAATAGCTACACTAAATTTCTCTCGTAATGATCCTCTGTTAAATAAATAAATAAATAATAATAATAATAGTAATAAAAATCAGGAAAGATTACATTTGTGTCTAATTAATAATCGTTTAATAGTTCTTTTGTGTAAAAAGGATTTTTTATGAAGCACACATATTTACAGGCTGGAATTTGGCACATTGATACATATTAAATCAACTCTTTTGAATATCTAACAAAAGAAGTATATTTTGCAAAATAATTAGAATCCCATAAAGAAATACTGGATTCACCTCATTGGGATTAACGCTTATTTGCTGGACAAATTTTAACTGGGTAATTTGATCTCTATTACAGACAAATAATCCCTCCATACTGATTAAAATTTCCCTTTGGCTTTAATTTTCAGATAATTGGCCTCCTTTAGAAACCAGTCATCTTGCAGAGGTATTTCTCAAAGCAATCAGAGACTTTTGTGAAGGATTAATACCCCTAATCACTGATGTTCACATTGTTGACCACAATGAAAAACTTCTACAAGGCATTCAAGCGGCGTTTGAGAAATTAAAGGGTGGCCAAAGAAGAGGTATAGTTTGGAACTCGAGAGAACCTGCCTGTCTTTACAGGCCGTTAAATTGGGTGCCAACTATTTTTTAATTCTTACTTTGGTTTATTGAAATTATAAATATATCGTAAATACCACCCAAAATGCATGGTCCCATTCACGGCCTGTTTCCTCAACTTCCACTGTATTGCATATTTGCCTAATAGCACGTACGTTAGTTGAGAAGAGTTGGTAATGTTGTTGCACATTGGGCTTAATTGTCTTTGTGTCTGTGTTAAATGTTAGACAACTTTAAATTGAAATTTAGAGTAAAATAGCTTTCCATCACAGTATAGGTAATGAATTACCTTATTAAAAGTAGCAGTCTTTAGGTTTAAGTTTGCAAGTTAAACAAAGATGTGTGTTCGTGTATGCCGCGACAAAATACGACAACATACTTTGAATCGAAAAGCACATGTATAATTAATCAAAAAATATTTTTGTCCGCAGCTAAAAACTCGTGGGAGATACCCGCACACTGGGGTACGCGATCTAGTTGTCCAAGGCTGTGTGTGGTTGCCCTTTTGTTTTTATTTAGACATGTATTTACTAGTTTTTATTGATTTATTGATTTTTTTTATTGATTTATTGATTTATTTATTGATTTACCATTACATCTAGGGATACTCGTAGTCTCCTCACTTCAAAACCGAATGGAGTTCAACGTCTAATAAAGGCATAGGCGAAATCAAAATAAACATACAATAATTGAATATTGAGAGGAACAGTTAAAATACACATTTTAAAAAAAAGTAAATTGACATTGTAAAGAAAGTGTTACATTTATCGGCCCTTTTTCTTACGTCTTGCTCATTTTATCCTTGAGAGTTAAACCACCTTTTGATGGTAGCGTCTTTCCCCTGGAATTATCTTTTTAAAGTAGCTAACCTTGATGTAATCATGTTTATATAGCATGACCTAGACATTGATGTAATCATGTTTATATTGCAGGACAGAGGCATTAATGTAATCATGTTTATATAGCAGGACACAAACATTGATGTAATCATGTTTATATAGCATGACCCAGACATTGATGTAATCATGTTTATATAGCATGACCCAGACTTTGATGTAATCATGTTTATACAGTGTTACGACTCTATGGTCTACAAAAATGTAACAGAAAGAAAGTGAAACCAACAAATCAAGTAAAAATCAACAAGCAATTTATTTCTAGATAATTAAAATGAAAAATAAAAAAACACTTACAGTAATGTGTATTAAAATCCAAATAATCCAATAAGAATTACTGTTCTAATCACAAGTCCTAATATAGAATGTTCCGAATTCACGGCTGTATCCTTGAATGCTGTGATGTGCCAATGGTCTTTAAAGTCCTGATGTACTAGTAGTCTTTAAAATGCTGATGTCAAAATGAAGTACTCCAAAATATCTCTGAATAAGTTCACATAAATTCCAAAATCATCAATTAAAAATCCAAAATCCAAAACTTTATGAGCACTGTTATAATCCAATGAATATTTAAAATAATTCCTCTCTTAGAATTTGGAATGACTTTCCACAACTGTAATAGCTCTTTACAAGACTGATTGTAATGTCGAAACTGAAAAACTGTCCACTAAACATGGTATATATAAAGATTGGTCACATGACAGAATGTTCTAGAATATGTGTCATCTTAATGGAAATGTACTTTTATGGACATGACTTTTTACACATAACTCTAAGGATTTTCCAGTTTTATCTGTAAACAAAATCAACCTTGACTTCAAACTGAGAAAACATTTTGTTGATCAAAATTATCCTTTAGCTCAAATCTGAAGTAAACAACCTAATTCAAGGACACTAGTTAAACAAATATTAAAGTCAAGAAACATTTATAATTTCCTAAAATATCTATAATATTATATAATCATCATACATAACAACAGCATGACCCAGACATTGATGTAATCATGTTTATATAGCATGACCCAGACTTTGATGCAATCATGTTTATATAGCATGACCAAGACTTTGATGCAATCATGTTTATATAGCATGACCCTGACTTCGATGTAATCATGTTTACATAGCATGACCCAGACTTTGATGTAATCATGTTTATATAGCATGACCCTGACTTCGATGTAATCATGTTTATATAGCATGACCCAGACTTTGATGTAATCATGTTTATATAGCATGACCCTGACTTTGATGTAATCATGTTTATATAGCATGACCCAGACATTGATGTAATCATGTTTATATAGCATGACCCAGACTTTGATGTAATCATGTTTATATAGCATGACCCTGACTTCGATGTAATCATGTTTATATAGCATGACCCAGACTTCGATGTAATCATGTTTATATATCATGACCCAGACTTTGATGTAATCATGTTTATATAGCATGACCCTGAATTTGATGTAATGATGTTTATATAGCATGACCCAGAGTTTGTTCTAGTCTTCAGGTTCTCTTATTTCCTTGCATATAATGTGATGTATATTTCTATTTACAATCGTTTACCTGTAACTTCTACCTTAGTTTTGTTCAAAAACGAAGAAGTTTTTAAGTAATGTTAATAATATCAGTATCTTAGTTTCACTACTTATCTTGTGTTTGTAAACTTTTTTTTTTTTTTTTTTGTTTCCTTTTTATGTTGAATTTGTGTTTTATTTCGTCAGAGCAGCTGTTACCATATTTTATAATATATACCGAAGATAGTTTATTTAGTCAGCCTAATTCCAAGTTTCAGCTAATATCGCATATAAAAAATACTATACAGTTATTTAAGAAATATATTCTAAAAATATTTGTAGGTGTCCAGGGAGACTCTATCCAGAGACATTTGTATCAGACTGGACTTCAGAGGGGTTTGCTTGTTCCCATGGTCAAAGAATCTTTGTTTCCAAATCAGGAACATTCAGAAACTCAACATTACAAAAAGGATGCCAAACCAAGAGGTAACGGTCTTATACGATCGTGTAAAAGTTTTTTTTCTTCTTTTTTATGTTGAACTTGAGTTTTTTTTTTTTTCGTAAGTTCAATAGCCCGTCAGAGCAACTGTCACAATATTTTCTTAATATCGCATAAAAAATACTATACAGTTATTTTAGTATATACATATATATATATATATATACTAAAAATATTTGTAGGTGTCCGGTTAGACACTGTTAAAAGCGATTTGTATCAGCATGGACTCCAGACAGGTCGGCAGAAGGGTATGCCTATTCCCATGGACAGAGAAACTTTGCCACGAAATCAGGAACATTCAGGATATGACTATTACAAAATGGATGCCAAACAGAGAGGTAACGGTCTTATAAGATCGGTGAACTGTGCACAGAATAATAGTGACTGAATATAGTTTCGTGCTAAAATATACCTTCAAGATAAAGTATGCAATTTATGGTTTTTCAAAATTGCTGTCCTAATTTGCATTCTAGGTGAGTTATTTCATCATTGGAACTATAACATGTCGAGAGAACTTCTTTCAGATTTTGATAGAATACCGATATTTATGTCACACTCAACATAAATCTCGTCAACAGTGAATCCATTTTAATATTAAATTTTTGAACATGCAAAAGCTTAGTCGAATACGTGTATTTGAGATATAAAGATAACTTTTAAGTGATTGCTCTTAAATTGTCTAAAATGTATCAAATCTTTCTCATCTTTTTGCTTTTATTTTCACTTACATACTATGTTTACTTCATGTTTGACTTATATTTTATCTTCTGTTTGGCTAGCGGCCAATAGCGTGTATCTGCCAACACCCCCTCCCCCCCCAAAAAAAAAAAAAAAAATATAGGTCAGGATCTCGGTGATTATCACTGTTACTAGTGATTATTGGTGATAGTAATTATTACTACTATTCCGACGACTAGTAATATATATATATATATATATATATATATATATATATATATATATATATATATATATATACTAAAAATATTTGTAGGTGTCCGGTTAGACACTGTTAAAAGCGATTTGTATCAGCATGGACTCCAGACAGGTCGGCAGAAGGGTATGCCTATTCCCATGGACAGAGAAACTTTGCCACGAAATCAGGAACATTCAGGATATGACTATTACAAAATGGATGCCAAACAGAGAGGTAACGGTCTTATAAGATCGGTGAACTGTGCACAGAATAATAGTGACTGAATATAGTTTCGTGCTAAAATATACCTTCAAGATAAAATATGCAATTTATGGTTTTTCAAAATTGCTGTCCTAATTTGCATTCTAGGTGAGTTATTTCATCATTGGAACTATAACATGTCGAGAGAACTTCTTTCAGATTTTGATAGAATACCGATATTTATGTCACACTCAACATAAATCTCGTCAACAGTGAATCCATTTTAATATTAAATTTTTGAACATGCAAAAGCTTAGTCGAATACGTGTATTTGAGATATAAAGATAACTTTTAAGTGATTGCTCTTAAATTGTCTAAAATGTATCAAATCTTTCTCATCTTTTTGCTTTTATTTTCACTTACATACTATGTTTACTTCATGTTTGACTTATATTTTATCTTCTGTTTGGGTAGCGGCCAAGAGTGTGTATCTGCCAACACCCCCTCCCCCCCCCCCCAAAAAAAAAAAAAAAATATAGGTCAGGATCTCGGTGATTATCACTGCTACTAGTGATTATTGGTGATAGTAATTATTACTACTATTCCGACGACGAGTAATATATATATATATATATATATATATATATATATATATATATATATATATATATATATATACTAAAAATATTTGTAGGTGTCCGGTTAGACACTGTTAAAAGCGATTTGTATCAGCATGGACTCCAGACAGGTCGGCAGAAGGGTATGCCTATTCCCATGGACAGAGAAACTTTGCCACGAAATCAGGAACATTCAGGATATGACTATTACAAAATGGATGCCAAACAGAGAGGTAACGGTCTTATAAGATCGGTGAACTGTGCACAGAATAATAGTGACTGAATATAGTTTCGTGCTAAAATATACCTTCAAGATAAAGTATGCAATTTATGGTTTTTCAAAATTGCTGTCCTAATTTGCATTCTAGGTGAGTTATTTCATCATTGGAACTATAACATGTCGAGAGAACTTCTTTCAGATTTTGATAGAATACCGATATTTATGTCACACTCAACATAAATCTCGTCAACAGTGAATCCATTTTAATATTAATTTTTGAACATGCAAAAGCTTAGTTGAATACGTGTATTTGAGATATAATGTTAACTTTTAAGTGATTGCTCTTAAATTGTCTAAAATGTATCAAATCTTTCTCATCTTTTTGCTTTTATTTTCACTTACATACTATGTTTACTTCATGTTTGACTTATATTTTATCTTCTGTTTGGCTAGCAGCCAAGAGCGTGTATCTGCCACACCCCCCCCCCCAAAAAAAAAAGGTCAGGATCTCGAATAGGCAAAAAAATGTCCCATCGCACACTGTAAACACTAAGTAACGCTAGCGGAGCTGTATCTGTGGTCAAGAGCGTGTTTCTGTCAAAATAAATAAATAAATAAATAAATAAACAAATAAATATATGTTTGTCTGAGAAACGCCGTATGCAGAAAAATAAATAAAAATAAAAAATAAAAATATATAATCTGTATTCGTTCACTGCGACGCGCGATTCGAGACCTAAAAAGTACTCAAGAGTAGAAATATAAATTAAACAAAATACAAGGTATAACAAATCAGTGGAGTTTATGGAATTTAGCTACATAGTCTACACAGGTTTTGTACAACTTCGTTGCGACATTGACTGGTTAGACTTGGCTGACAGAGATCGCAAATATTTGCAGCTTTTATTTAGCAACTTTGCTAACAAGATCGCCAACATGCACAAGTCTAGGCAGTTTTTAAAATTCAAGGACGAATTTGAGAGGTTATTGTTTGAAAAATCCGTGTTATGTGAGATCTGACTGGCTTATAAAATTTGGAGAACTTTTAGAAAATCCGTCAACAGCATAGTGATCATAACTGACTTTTTACTTGGAAGTTATCGCGATCACGTCGGTGATTATCACTGCTACTAGTGATTATTGATGATAGTAATTATTACTACTATTCCGACGACGAGTAATATATATATATATATATATATATATATATATATATATATATATATATATATATATATATATATATATATATATATATATATATATTTGCGAAAATTCTTACTGTTACCATAACCATATACAAAGTTGTCCCAAAATGACATCGAGGACGTCCGCGTGGTACGCGGCAAAGAACCCGTGGAAACTATTCGCAAACGTTGCAAAATCGGATCAGCTAGGCTGTATACAAGTTGGGAAGATATGGCTCGCCAGAGAATTTTTCGCGACAATGGTGTTGCCAACGACGTTAGTCAGCTCGATATATCTCAGTTGGTCACGGTCATAGGAGACAAATTACAAAATAATAACCAAATGCTTATGTCGTCGCTGACATATCAGACAGAACAGGTTGACGATTGGAACCCACCTGTTAATATTCAGCCGTTCGACGGTTGGGACCCCCATGATAATATTCAGCCGCTCGTCGAATGGAACGTACCACAGATTAAGGATAGATCAACTCGAAAAAAAAAGAAAAAAAGAAGCATAAACGTAAACACAAATCATCCCCCGCCAAGGCAAAATAGTGCCGACACGATGCTAGCGTGTTTGCACGTCAAAAATTACCACTCGCCAAGGAAATATTGCAGCAGGACGTTGATATGTTATCACGCAAAGTAAAAACCACCAGTTGTCGCGCCATTCGCTAGCGAATCCCCAGCGTGTAAAGAAAAACGGTGTCAATCGAGTAACCCAGCGTTGGATAATAAAGTCGAACATAGCGATCATTATCTGGAAAAACATCGAATACGGAGAACACTAGGGAATATGGAATATAATCCTCGTTTCGGAAGAATCAAATATAATTAAACAGATTTAAACATATATAACATCATGGACGACGATCATATACAAAGGATAATTGATTTCACTTGAAACGGATTGTATTCTTTCGCTGAAATGGACCAGCGATAGCGTATCAGAAAAGTTTGAAAATATCAAACGAAGACGCGCCGAAGGGCGATATACACATCCATCAGAATATAGATTGATCAAAGAATTGTATTCCATGGCGGAATCTATCGATAGTATTCCAACGAGAAAGCTTTTGACGCTAGCGACGCAGCTTGAAGAGCAATATAATCGACGGCGTAGTAATAATCAACGAACTAAAGCGCTACGCCAACTTATTACGGAAACGCTGCGAAAAGAGCAGGACGATATTCCGGAACGCGACGCGAACGACGATAAAGTTCCTGTTCATTTAAATTTTTACCACGACGGAGATCAATCAAGATCAACCTTATCTTACCCGTTGATAGGAAATAAAACATGTGTACATGTGCACGTGTATTTGTTTTTACTCCGATGCGTTAACGTATTGATTATTCATTTATGATTGTTTTTCGGACGTCCTGGTGCGTATTTGGACGTTTAAAATTGTACATCTCGGACAGTACCATCATAATTTCATCCGTGGAAATAGCTAAATTTTCCATCGCGTGCGAGTACAATTTGGTGATCGTACTGAGACTACTCTCCGCCGCGGTAAGAATTTCAGCATTTGTCCGCGTACGTGAATGTAACCGTGACGATATAAGTTTACCCGCAGCACTGGTGACACCAGCCGCGATTGAAATCGCCTTAAATGTCGCGGCATGTCTGGGGGTTCACTGGAAATTTTTAAAATCCCCTACGATCTTGACACGTCCGTGAACAACCTTGTGGTGTACGACGATGTGATGCTCGATCGTCAAGCGAACCCTGAATGCATATTTTCACGTGGCCGACTCAAAAACGCTGATGTGGTTTATGTGACTCAATGGTACGCGCACGTCCCCAAAGTGATTCGTGACAACGCTTCATGGTGGTGTTCAACGGTGTTGACGCATACGGGTTATCCAACATTTACCGAACATGGTGTGCCGGTGACACAATCTGGAACGTGTTCAAGAATTTTTTCTCACACGCACACAATACCCCAGACGAATTTGTCACGATCGATTTAACGAAAACACGTGGCCGTTACGTGTTGGACTAGATACCATCTGGAGTTAACGTGCTAGCAAGTTGGTTTGATTCACATTTTGATTTGACACATGCGACACAATAAAATTAACAATGCCCACCAACAGCGCACACAACACAGTTGTGTAAGATAAACCTCAGACGTTACGCGATTATATAGCAGTATGTGATTGTGTTAAGTAAATGCTACAACAGAGACAAACTGCCCGAGAAGAACCCACAGTGGCCGTTTGGAGGTCTACGTTGAAATAACTCGTTGACGTTTGCGTGAAAAAATACCACAGAAGGGATTCCCGATTGGCAAGTAGCCTCACTTCCCACAGGCGTGTACGAAATAGAATCGATCAATGATCAAGCACTTGTAAAACCGTCCGTGGAGACTTTTGATAGTACAATAGCGAATTTAGTCGCAGGGGGCGGGCTCCCCAGCAGTAGGCTAGCCCACGGCGGATTAATCCGCCAAGGTTACAATCGTCGTAAACCACGCTGAGCACGTCACGTCAATATTTAAACGATGACCAAGTTAATAAAATGACATCAATCGAATAAATATCTCGCGTTCGACATGGAGAAACTCGTAATGTTTGATCTCACTGTATGAGATTACCAGTACTATTTTACGAAGCACACGTCGCTAACGACCGCGAACGAATACAATTACAAGTTCATGATACGAGTTGTTATTTTCTTCCATCGGAGGCTTTCATCGGGATCACCCGTACAGGGCCGCGGAACGAGCTGGATTTGTCAACAAAAGCATAATGGCTATTTTTAGTAGCGTATGATACCTTATCGACAATAATGAAATCGAACTCTGTCTGAACAACGTCGACATCGTCACGACGATGCTAGGATTGGCAAAATACAGCGACGATTAAGCGAAAAGCGTTGGGCCGTCTATGATGTTTACCAAGGACGCGACAGACAATGCTGACCACGTACAGTACATTCGTCGCCGACCTGTCAAACACATCGTTGCGGCTGCTGTTTTAGACACAGAAGCGATAATCATCATCATCAACACAAATTTCAACTTGGGATTCGCAGTGCGTCGTGCACAAATTAACGTCGAAGGATATTTTTCATGTACGATTCCGTTTGGTCATATATTTGGTTTCTGCAAAGATATTCGCAAAGTTTTTTTTGGCGCCAAACACACAGTGGTGCTAACTAGACGTGGTGATGACAATGACGCTATTTGGCATCAAACAATTTGCTCTGGCGATGGAACAGTAAATGTCGCCAACACAGCCACGTTGAATGGACAAGTTATACTGTCCCGGGTTGCGTTGTGGATGCACGGGATGACTGCGTCGTTGACCAATGAAGCAAAACTGTTGTCATTTATGGAACGTGGTGGTGCCTCTTTGTTGTCGTACCTGGCGATGACCACGGATTCAGTGCAGAGTGAACTTAGTGGACAGTTTTCTTGGCAAATTAGCGTCTAACAAGGAATTTCAGCAACACGTCACGTATTTATAGCGTTACAGAACGTAGATAGACTAAACAGACAAACATGTAACCCTATGGTGTTTGCCAAATTGAGCGTGTCCGAGATTTCGTTGCGGCTTAGTGGCCATCAAGAACCTTCGGAAGAAATTTTACTCGATTTTGAACAAAATTTTGCTGCACGCGCGTATCATAAACTGTTGTCGTACCTGAGACGCGATCAAAACATCGACACCGGACCTCGTATCTGACAGCGGGATTTTACTTCGCTGTATCTGATTTATTACTTTTCGCTGGAACATCTGGATTTGTTTAGACAGTCCGTCGTCGACTTGTACTTGAAAGCACGTGTGACAAAGGGTGCAACTGTCACGTGGAGATGTATCACTGTAATTCTTTCGGACAAAAATTTGCTATTGGAAGGTGTTGGCGGTCGAATGAGAATCGTTGACGATCCAGTGGTAAACTCGTGATCGATCACTTAAACGGCTTGTTAAACACGCGCGCGAAAAAGAAATCATGTCATATCAGTGTGTATCAGTGTCGTTGTCACCAGGTTAAGTTCGAAAAGTTAAACCCGCGTTAAAGAACAAATGCGGGGTGCATCTAAAACTACCTCAGGAAAATCTGTCAGGGTCACATCCGCTGATATTAACGATCTGATCGCACGAAACTTAAACAACGCGGATTAACTGTTAAATTGTCCGCGTCTGAAGTTGCTGCGATAGAGAACCGTTTCCGGGATGGCATTGAAAAAAAAAAAAAACAGTCGGTAAAAATTTGACAGAAAATCGAGGCAGTCAAAACAAAGACGAGGACTTCGCCTACAAGGAACACGCGTCAGAAAAGGACTTCAACTGGCACGTATGTAAACAATCAAATTTTGATTTACCAACGCGTGCACGAGGAATTAAACACTTCAGATATGTTCTTATGCCCGACTAATTACCCGCGATGACCCCAAATATGTACGAAACTGGATTTTTTTAACTTGGATTCGTCGTTAGGGCCAGGTACTAACTGGGTCCCATACGCAATAAATCCACGTGGTAGGGGTTTTTTTTTTTTTGTTGTTGTTGTTGCTCGTACGGGTTAGCACCGCCATGTGAAGTTATCGATTATATTGGCAAACAAAAGAAATTAAGACCATTATTTTATTCAACGTTACCAAGGCGGACCGCGTTGGATGGGCCAGTATGTGGATGCGAAGTTATCGTGGCGTTACGCGCGATCGATAACTCAGATGGTCATGTCGAGGCGATAATTGAATATACTCTTGCGAGATGACAGCGGGGAACGAGCGTGGCTGGCAAAACAAGTGTTGTGGCAAATTTATATACCTGCGCGGCAAAAAATTCCACGAGGACACTTTAATGTTAGAACGCTTAACGAATTTCACCAAACCGATATTTTGTTTGTACAACACGATAAGGTACGCAGCGTGCAAGCACGCCGTGGTCGTAACCAATATACATAAAAATACACGTTGACGGTCGTTGATGTTGCCACCCGTTATAAACAAGCCGAACCGTTAATATCCAAAAATTCGACAAGTGTCGCCGACGCGTTTAAACGTATCTACGTGCGTGGACAGTTAACATAGCCAAAACGTTTACATGTGTATCCTGATAAAAAATTTCTCATCGTGGGCATGTCAGCGTTCATCGCGATCGGGCCATCGTAGAACGATTTAGTCGTACACTGGCGGAACGATTATTCATGCATCAGTATGCACAGGAAATGTTATTGCGGGCAAATGAACTATCCAGAGAGTGGATAACGAGGCTTCGCGTGGTTGTGACAGCGTTGACCAACACAGAAACACGCACGACCGGGTTAAAGCCCGCTGACGCAATCCCCACCCTCCCCCCAAAAAAAGAAAAATAGAAACAAAAAAAAGAATAGAACCTTCACCGCCGCCTATGTCAAGTCGCAGAATAGTTGGTTTAAATGAACCTATACTAGGACACAGCGCCATTGTAAGATATTTGTACGCGCCTGGAAAACTCAAAGGCGAAGTTCGAAGAGCTACTGATCCTATCTGGTGCGTAACTACACATAAAATCTCACACGTGACTCGTCGTCATAATACGGTTTTGTCCGTGGGGAATTACAGGTAGTGCCCGTGGACACACAACTGCCGCCTCGTAAAATACTAACGAGGTAAATTTCCAGCACGCCTCCTGCGGTTGCATTCGATGCCTGTCAGCTTACTAAGAGTCACCGCTGGTGTAACTTCATAAAAGCTCAATATTACAGTTGGCACAACGGTTGCGCCGCACTCGCACCAATGAAAGAATATCACCCACGGTCAGATAATAGACGCGTTTGTGTTTTAAATGGACGCGTATATACGAGACTAATTTTTTGTGATCAGCGTACGAATCGTCTTGGGATCCCAACGCGGAGGTTTCGCTGAGGTTTCGGATGCGGTATAACAGCACCGAGAACAACTCTGCTGAGCTGTGACATATATTGTACGCAGGACACGGCGAGATACGTTAAATTTGACCACTCGATGCGAACGCCAACGATCCAAACGCGTTTTGGATAAGATATTGTCAGTCCCTGATAACTATGTAACGTAAATGCGTAACCGAGACGCCGTTCTCCAGACGCCAACACGTGTTCGACCGCGTCGAAATTGACTTGTACAATATCGTTCAAGACGAGTATCTGCGAGTTGTCTGTGTCAGGTACTATCACGGGCATATTTTGACGGCGAGTTTCTTTCGGATGATACAACAGCGTCACTCGCGTGGTTGGAAATTGTCCTCGATAAAGCCGAAGTAATTCTTGTTGAAAATTATCACGCTTTTGTCGACGTGAGATAACAACCAGATCATGACGAGTCTATGTTGACAGAAAAGTTTCCATGAGGGTTTTTGCAATACATTTACGCATCTCATCACATTGAACGTCGTCTGTTTGTAAGCACATACGCGTTTGTAATTGTCACAATGATTCAACCTTTGATCAGTAATCTCTTCGAATTGCAACGATCGTTCTTATGTAACGAAATCATGGGAAGATTCTTCTGTGATTGGTGGACTGTTTTTTTTGTTTTTTTTTAACATCCACGTGAGAAATATTTCAAATTTTTTTGGAACAGTACAAATTTCGTCCCATATCACCACCTACGAGATATATGTTTGTCCCATGCAGGCTGGCGACCACATGTCAGATCCGTTCCATCGAAATCATCTATAAGTTTGCGAACTGGCACGACGCGATTTCCGTGGCAAGACGATTAGTCGGAGTCAACACTGTTAAATCACCGCTAACAATTCCATCGCGGTCTCGGAATATATTAATCGCACGAGTTGTTTTACCAGACCCTCCTCCGCCGTTGAGGAGTGGATCTTGTACCAATTTCATAGTTGATAATGCTACGAGGTCGACGCGTGTTCCATAATATTCTGGTCGCGCGGTGTACATACCTGCGGCTTGCGACGCGTGAAGAGATTCTTCTTTGATTCTCCAATAGCTGTATGGAGTACCCGGAGTTGATATTATTTTAGGCTCACAAACGTGCGGCGAAGTTTTAAGAAACCAACATAAATTGATCAATTTGGAAATGACTGGAATACCCTCTCGCAGCGGAATATATTTTTTGTCGATGTAAAACAAATCTGTGGCCACTCGAACGGCTTCGCTGGGAAATGTATTGATCATCGACAGCAAATTGATGCTGACATATCCGAGCATAGACGCTCTCAAATGAGTATACTGAGGCTGTTGTCCATCACGATAAGTAGTGATACGTCCGCAGCGTCCCTGGATGCGTGGATAATCATGCAGTTGAGTCCGAGACACAAACGTACCTTTACGTGTACAGTCATTGATTAAAAAATCAAGTTCTACTGGATCTGTTACTAATCGTCGTGTAACACGAGCACAGTCATTGGCGGCTCCCGCGGTAAATTTCCTATTATTTTTCGTCCTATATCTTTACAATGAGATATTTCATCCGAGGACGCGTCAGAGGACGGATGAGGAACCCAAACCTGTTTTAAGCGTTCTAAGTAACGATAGCTTCAGCGACGGTGAGATGAAGCTCGTCGAGCATAAAACGTAACAGCACGATAGGGACCCATCCACGATCATTTCACGAACACTCTTCCGCGGTCGGACAAGTAAAATGACGTACAAACCACGCGACGATAACAGGATGTGAGCGAGTTCAAATCGTACAATTTGACCAAATCCAGTCAAGTCAGCATCGGGAAGTGGGCCGTTTATGGAAACTCTTACCAAGTCATGAGTTGGATGACCAAATCGTTCAAAAAAAGGTTTACATTCTCTCGACCCGAGAAAACTTGCGGGGAAACACGCGACCATGTCGACGTTGACAACATCATCGACGTTATAATCGATACTCCAGAGACCTCCATGACCGTATTCTACACAAGACCGTTGAACGTCTTCGAGAAACGCTTTCGGAGTTGGCTTCCAATTATTTTTTATTGCGCGATATACGCTGCCACGGATTATACTGTAAAAGATTTGTTAGCAATTTCCTCACATTTTTCTCCAGACGTGTACACATGTGCCTCCGCGAGCAGTTTATTGTGCAACCGCCAGGTATGAAAACATCAACCGGACGATAGCACAAACTGATCAATGATTAAGCTGAGAGTATCATTTGAAACGAGCCAAACTGAAACTGGATCCTACGCGGTAATCTGCTGTATAACTTGTTAGACATATCATTCGTATAACTCTATTGGTTGAATCAAATAGTATTTCTCTGGTAATCTTTTTGATAACGATTGGCTGTTTAATTTCCCGTTCCAACGCGGCAACTTCGACGAACATTATTTCCCCATTGTAACATTTTATTACGTCGTTGTTCAGTTAGTCCATGCCCGCGGACAGAATTGTTAAAATGTTGTAGAACACGATCAGCGACACAATTTAGATTTCAATCGCGCATCTGAGCTAAATTCTCTGGATTTGGTTCGTTCATTGTGTAAAGGCCGTGTACGACTGCGATAACCGGATACATATTTTCGTAATAAACTTTGTCAATCCTGGTTAATGTTCTCGGATACGTCAAATCAGATATTACTACGACGTGTTGACCTCGACGTCTTTGTTCATGTAAAAGTTCCAATTTGTCTCTTACCATCCACTGGTCATCATCGGGCTGAGTAATAAATTTAATCCTGAGAAAATATTTCTTTTTAGATACAAATTAAACAAAGGAGGGGCAAGTTCAACCCCAGCCTATCGACGTAATTCTTCCTCGTACATGATTTGATCTATCTTTGTACGGAGTTCATTTAACATCGCACGCGACCGTGGATAACGAGGGTTTATTCCGGTCAACTAAAAATATTTCTCGCGTGTTTTACGAGCCAAAGAATGGATATATGTCATTGTTGTATTGTTGTGTTATATATATATATATATATATATATATATATATATATATATATATATATATATATATATATTCTTATGCCTCTCCACCCCCGTGGGTGCACAAGGCCTTGACTACGCCTTTCCAACGGACCCGGTTCTGTGCTGTTCTCTTCAGTTCGGCCCACGTTGTTTTAGCAGCCTTGATCTCTTTCTCGAGGTCTTCCTTGGTCTGCCAACTCATATATATATATATATATATATATATATATATATATATATATATATATATATATATATATATATATATATATATATATATATAAAATTCAAAACTGTTTCCCAACGTATTGAGCTAAAGAAGCTCTTCGTCAGGAGAATTAACAGCTTATATATACAAAACAGACGCTAAACACGAAATCTAAGATAAATTCTGGACTCCTACATACTAAAATCGCTAGGGGAGATTTACAACGAAAGATATAATAAAAAATTGTGCCACAATAATAATAATAATAATAATAATAAACGAGCGGGTTATTGCGTCTATCACATACAGAACCAACATGTTTGACCTAATTCCATGTTGTGAACAAAGAACGGAAACACAGCATGACAAAAAATCAACGCCATCTACAGGATTTGCGAAAGAAATTATATCCCTGAGGAGTTGTGCATGGAGGTTTCAAAGGAAAGATGTCAAGAGAATTGTGTAGCGGGATAATAATAATAATATTAATAATAATAATAATAATAATAGTAATAATAATAATAATAATAATAATAATAATAATAATAATAACAATAATGACAATAAAAAAATTATAAAAAAATAATACATGTTATTATTTTGGGTAACAATTATCGCAAAAAATTGAGTACAGATGAAAAACTGATGACTGGCTGTAATTTTGATAAGACTGCAACGGGAAGGTTAGATTTCTTCATTTAGTCCGAAATCCCCATGAGTTTTCACTTGTAATATCTAGTATCGTTCCATACGTGTGCGTTCTGTGTCGGTCCACCCCAAGTTTGATTCAGTGGGTAGCATCTCAAGGGACTCAACTGAATGTCCAGTCGAGTTGTAGTGGTTGACGACTTTCGCGTTGATTTTGTTGCGAATGTGGCTTTTATGATTATTCACTCGCTTTTTGAAATCAATTGTTTCGCCAACAAATTGAGTGGCACAGATATTGCATGTCAGAAGATTGATTGCATTCTTGGCTCGACATCCTAACTTCTGATTGATTGTGTAGATAACTCCTATTGTCGAACCTCTGAAAGATTTGGTATATGCTTGCAAATTACGCAACGCTTGTCTTTGCAGCGGTATGTGCCTGAATATGTGGTCTTGTTTGAAGTTATCTTAGCACGTACCAGATGATCCTTGAGATTTTTAGGTCTACGGTACGCAACCATAGGAACGTCTTCAAATATACCCTTCAGACGTTCCGACGATTCAATATGGTGCCAATGCTGCCGAATGATCTATTGTAGATTTGGGGCATCCGGGTGGAAAGTTACCACGAAGGGGCACGCTTGTTGGTTTTCTTAGTATTATGTTTCAGGAGAGATCCTCTATCAAGGAGTCTGTTTTTATCAATGTAGTTCCTTTTGTATCTTCTCCTTCTACGGCGCCCCTTGAGCTCTTCGAGTCTCTTTTCAAGGTAGCAGGATTAGAGCATATGCGTTTGGTACGAACGCACACACCGTAAGGGAGATTTTTTATTACATGCAGGGGATGGCAGCTGGTCGGCAGTAGATACTGGTGAAAGTCAGTGGGTTAAGAGTATAGATCAGTTTCTATGTTCCCCTCAAGAAGGGTAGGTTGAGTATCAAAAAAAGATACTAGACCTGTTTGATGACGTAAATTTAATCGTGGGATGGAAGTTATTGGCGAATTAAAAAAATATGTTGAAATTGTCGTCCGTTTAGATCCAATTCGATTCTATGTCGTCAATGAATCTACACCAGCTTATAAGTCTATAGGGTGCCTCGTTAAGAATCTTTTGGTCGAGTCTTCCCATGAAAATATTGGCATACGAATGTGCCATTTTAGTGCCCAGTACAGTCCCATTCATTTGTAGGAAATGTTGGTTGTTGAATATAAAATTGTTAAACTTGAGAACATGTGTTAAACGTTTGACCAAATAGTACGTTGGACGGGAAGGATCAGGTCGACTATCCCGTGCTTCCTTGCAAGCTGTGACACCTTCCTCGTACGGGATGTTGGTGTATAAGGAACATTGTTATGTATGATGTTTATATAATATTATAGATATTTTAGGAAATTATAAATGTTTCTTGACTTTAATATTTGGATAAGCTTTGGTCTTGTTTACCAGAAAAACATGTTTAAATAGTGTCCTTGAATTAGGTTGTTTACTTCAGATTTGAGCTAAAGGATAGTTTTGATCAACAAAATGTTGACCATATTTGAGGTCAAGGTTGATTTTGTTTACAGATAAAACTGGAAAAACCTTAGGAGTTACCTGTCAATCGTCACACGTACATTTATTATTCTAGAACATTCTGTCATGTGACCAATCTTTATATATACCATGTTTAGTGGACAGTTTTTCAGTTTCGACATTACTATCAGTCTTGTAAAGAGCTATTACAGTTGTGGAAAGTCATTCCAAATTCTAAGAGAGGAATTATTTTAAATATTCATTTGATTATAATAGTACTCATAAAGTTTTGGATTTTGGATTTTTAATTGATGATTTTGGAATTTATGTGAACTTATTCAGAGATATTTTGGAGTACTTCATTTTTACATCAGCACATTAAAGACTACTAGTACATCAGGACTTTGGAGACCATTGGCACATCATAACATTCAAGGACACAACCGTGAATTCGGAACATTCTATATTAAGGACTTGTGATTAGAACAATCATTCTTATTGGATTATTTGGATATTAATACACATTACTGTAAGTGACTTTTTGATTTTTCATTTTAATTATCTAGAAATAAATTGCTTGTTGATTTTTACTTGATTTGTTGGTTTCACTTTCTTTCTGTTACATTTTTCTTAGACCATAGAGTCGTAACAGAAATTGGGGGCCCGTTCCGGGATATGAATTTCTTTAAAGCATATTAGAGATATTAAAGTTATTTTTGAAATTCATATTGACTTTGTCTCGGAATTTGTTTTGTCTTTGGCAAAGATTTTAAATAGAGAAATTTTTTTTGGTGTGAAACCAACAAGCATTTACAATGGCATCTAATGTTCAGAATTTCATTTCAAAACCTACCCAGGAGGGGTTAGAGTGCATGAGAAAGGATGAGTTGCTCGTGCTTGCCAGAAAATACAGTCTATCTGAGGCAAAAGTATCACTGACAAAACAGGAAATAAAGATTATTTTAATTCAATATTTAGAAGGAAAGTGAAATTTTTGAAATTAGTGATTTAAGTTTGAAGAGAAAGCCTGTATCTGGTTCTGACAGGAAATTAAGGGAATTAGAGTTAAAGAACCAGATGGATTTAGAATTGGCAAAGCTTCAGATTCAGAGAGAGAGAGAGAGAGAGAGAGAGAGAGAGAGAGAGAGAGAGAGAGAGAGAAAGAAGAGAGGCAGATACAGATGGAGAGAGAGAGAAAGAAGAGAGGCAGATACAGATGGAGAGAGAGAAAGAAGAGAGGCAGATACAAATGCAGAAAGAAGAGAGGCAAATGCAGATGCAAAGAGAAGAAAGGGAAATGCAATTTAAATTAAGAGAATTAGAACTGGCAAACAGAGCACACTCCACTCCTTTAAACACAAGTTCAGGTTTTGATGTTACTAGATATATTAGGTTAGTACCCCCTTTTCAGGAAAAAGAAGTAGATAAATACTTTCTTCATTTAGGGAAAATTGCTGAAAACTTGAAATGGCCCAGAGAGCATTGGACTTTGTTATTACAAAGTGTACTTATTGGCAAAGCTCGTGAAGTCTACACTTCACTGTCAGTACAACAAAGCAGTGATTATGATATGGTTAAGGAGTACATCTTGAAAGCTTATGAGTTGGTACCAGAGGCATATCGACAAAGGTTTAGGAATTGTAGAAAAGAAACTGGACAAACTCATGTCGAATTTGCAAGAGAAAAAGAACAACTATTTGATAGGTGGTGTTCAGCCAAGAAAGTTGATCAAGATTATGATAACCTCAGACAGCTCGTATTAATTGAAGAGTTCAAGAGGTGCATCCATAGTGATGTTAAAACCTATCTTGACGAGCGGAATGTGGAAACTTTGGAAAATGCTGCTCGTATGGCTGATGATTATTCCTTGACTCACAAAATTTCATTTGGCAATAAGTCGTCCTCTCAGCAGTTTTCTGGTAAAAATCCATTTCAATCTCATACAAGAACTTCCAAATTTCACAACAGAACAACTGTTAGGAATCAAACATCTGATAAGACTGATCAGAAATCCTTATCTCTTCCTACGTGCACTTATTGTAAAATAAAAGGGCACATTATTTCTGATTGCTTCAAGTTGAAAAATAAGCAACAGAGTAAAGACAGAGCTTTTCCAAATGCTCTTATTTCTAAGAGGTCAAGGTCACGGTCTTGTATTGAAAGCAATACATTTGTTGGGTCAAACAAACCCCAGTCTGATTCTATTTTGGAGGCTTATGAACCATTCATGTCAGAAGGTTCTATATCACTTATTGGTGATTCTGCCAAGCCTATCCCAATTAAAATATTAAGGGACACTGGAGCTTCTCAGAGTCTTTTATTACCAGGTACTTTGCCTTTGTCTGAGGAGTCTTCTTCAAGTGAAAGTGTTCTTATTCAGGGAGTAGAGTGCGGCTTTGTAAATGTTCCTCTTCATTGTGTAAATTTGGCATCAGACTTAGTTTCTGGACCTGTGACTGTTGGGGCAGTGACTTCTTTACCCATAGAGGGTGTTCATTTATTACTAGGCAATGACCTAGCTGGAGATAAGGTTGTGGTTAATCCACTTGTAACTGACAAGCCTTGTTTGGATCAGAAAGTTGATCCTGTCGAAACTGAAATCCCTGATTTGTAAACTGCTTGTGCAGTTACTAGAGCTATGGCAAAAAGAGTTCTTGAGAGTGATGTTGATCAGGATATTATTCCTTTAGCTGACACATGTATTGGTCAGTCTTTTGATGAGGTCACTTTTTCCTCAGGTATTGATCAATCAAATGGTATTGATCACAGTGATCCTCTTTTGGCAACTCATTCTCTTTGTTCTAATAAGGGTGACAAACGACAATCCCTTGTCGTTGAACAGGAGCAAGATCCCGAGATATCTTGTTTGTTTCAGAGGGCTATTAGTGAAACTGAAGCCACACAAGTTCCAGTGTGTTACTTTGTGAAAAATGGGGTCCTTATGAGGAAATGGAGACCACCTGAGGTACCTGCTGGTGACGAGTGGTCAGTGAGCTATCAAATTGTTGTTCCTAAGTCATATCGACAGGAAATTCTTAATTTAGCCCATGAAACTCCTTTAGCTGGTCATTTAGGAGTCCGTAAGACTTATCACAAGATCTTGACTCATTTTTATTGGCCGAAACTCAAAAGTGATGTTTTTAAATACTGCAAATCTTGTCACACTTGTCAAATGGTAGGAAAACCCAATCAGAAGATACCTAAGGCTCATCTGCAACCTATTCCTGCATTTGATGAACCATTTAGTAGAATAATGGTAGACTGTGTTGGTCCTTTACCTAAAACCAAGTTAGGCAACCAATACTTGTTGACCATCATGTGTACATCTACAAGATTTCCAGAGGCAATTCCTCTGAGAAATATAAAAACTAAAACTATTGTGAAAGCTTTGGTAAAGTTTTTTTACACTTGTTGGCCTTCCCAAATCTGTCCAGTCGGATCAAGGATCAAATTTTATGTCTGGAATTTTCCAACAAGTTATGCATGAATTATACATCCAACAGTTTAAATCTTCTGCCTATCACCCTGAAAGTCAAGGTGCTTTGGAAAGATTTCATCAAACTTTGAAGAATATGATTCGATCATATTGCTTTGATACAGAAAAGGATTGGGATGAGGGTGTTCATTTGTTGTTGTTTGCTGTTAGGGAATCAGTTCAAGAGTCGTTGGGTTTTAGTCCCTTTGAACTAGTTTTTGGTCATACTGTCCGTGGACCATTGAAATTATTGAAAGAGAAACTTCTTTCAAATGAAGATTCAAAGATTAATCTTCTTGATTATGTGTCTGATTTCAAATACAAGTTGTCAAAGGCCTGTGAAGTAGCAAGAACTAATCTTCACACTGCCCAGTCAAAAATGAAATTAAGGTATGACAGAAATTCACAGGAAAGGAGTTTTAAACCTGGTGACAAAGTTCTGGCTCTCTTTCCCATACCTCAAAATCCTCTTCAGGCTAAATTGTATGGTCCTTATACCGTTGAAAAGAAAGTAAATGACTTAAATTATATCATTAACACTCCTGGGAGACGGAAACAGAAACAACTTTGTCATATAAAATATGTTAAAGGAATATTTTGACAGAGATAGCCCAGCTATTTATTCAGTTAATTTAGTTGTACCTGTCCCACACAGTGAAGATATCAACGATGGAGTACAATCAGACTATAGTGACTCTGGTATAACCAATCTTCGGAATTCAGAAATATTGAACAACCTAGACCAGTAACTTTCACATCTACAACAACAGGAAAGAAATGAACTAAAACAGCTATTACATGACTATGAGCACCTGTTTCCTGATGTTCCAACACGAACAAGTAAAATTTATCATGACGTTGACGTTGTAGATTCTGCGCCTGTGAAACAGCATCCTTATAGGATGAATCCTCTCAAACAGAACTATCTGAAGAAAGAAATTCGGTATTTACTGGAGAATGATTTCATAGAACCAAGTAAAAGTAACTGGAGTTCACCATGTATTCTTGTTCCCAAGCCAAATAATACATTCCGTACGTGTACTGACTATAGAAAAGTCAACAGTGTCACCAAAACCGATTCATTTCCAATCCCAAGAATGGACGATTGTATTGATAACATTGGAAATGCGAAATATGTCACCAAGTTTGACCTTTTAAAAGGATTCTGGCAAATTCCACTGACGGAAAGGGCAAAAGAAATTTCAGCATTTGTAACTCCAGATGGACTTTATCAATATAAAGTCATGCCGTTTGGAATGAAAAATTCGCCTGCAACGTTTCAACGTCTGATGAACATGATAACATTTGGTCTTGATAATTGTGACGCTTATATCGATGACGTCATTATCTACAACAACACCTGGGAAGATTATTTGGAAACCATTCGAAAATTCTTTGATCGACTCAGCGGTGCGAATCTGACAATTAATTTGAGCAAAAGTGAGTTTTGCCATGCTTGTGTCACATTTTTAGGACATATTGTAGAACAAGGTCAAGTTAAACCTATAGAAGCTAAGGTCAAAGCTATCTCTGAATTTCAAGTTCCAATTTGTAAAAAGCAACTGATGCGATTTCTAGGTATGGCTGGATATTATCGGAAATTTTGTTCCAATTTTTCCAAAAGTGCTGAACCTTTGACAAGTTTGTTGAGTAAGAAAACCAAATTTCATTTGTCTGACAAGTGTCAGGAATCTTTTGACAAGTTAAAGGCCATGCTTAAGAATGCACCAGTTCTTTCTGCACCAAATTTCAGCCAATCATTTAAATTATCTGTTGATGCAAGTGATGTAGGGGTTGGTGGAGTATTGATTCAGGAAGACAAAAGTGGTGTGGATCATCCTGTGTGTTATTTTTCCAAAAAACTAAACAAGCACCAGAAAAATTATTCCACAATTGAGAAGGAATGTTTGGCTTTGATATTGGCTTTACAGCATTTTGAAGTGTATGTTACGTCAGCTCTTTCTCCAATTATTGTGTACAGTGATCACAATCCCCTTACTTTCATAAGCAAAATGAAAGATAAAAATCGGAGATTGTTGAGATGGAGTTTAATATTGCAGGAATATAACATTGACATCAGACACATCAGGGGAAAAGACAATGTCATTGCAGATGCACTCTCACGTGCATATAAATCTTATATTGCTTGATGTAATTAAGTTCAGTATCATAAAACATTTTCTTATGTCATTTTGGTTATTATAGTATCAGATGTATATTCAAAAGAAAGCTTTATTACATAAATCTTTCTTTTTCTTTATGAGGGGAGGTGTTATGTATGATGTTTATATAATATTATAGATATTTTAGGAAATTATAAATGTTTCTTGACTTTAATATTTGGATAAGCTTTGGTCTTGTTTACCAGAAAAACATGTTTAAATAGTGTCCTTGAATTAGGTTGTTTACTTCAGATTTGAGCTAAAGGATAGTTTTGATCAACAAAATGTTGACCATATTTGAGGTCAAGGTTGATTTTGTTTACAGATAAAACTGGAAAAACCTTAGGAGTTACCTGTCAATCGTCACACGTACATTTATTATTCTAGAACATTCTGTCATGTGACCAATCTTTATATATACCTTGTTTAGTGGACAGTTTTTCAGTTTCGACATTACTATCAGTCTTGTAAAGAGCTATTACAGTTGTGGAAAGTCATTCCAAATTCTAAGAGAGGAATTATTTTAAATATTCATTTGATTATAACAGTGCTCATAAACTTTTGGATTTTGGATTTTTAATTGATGATTTTGGAATTTATGTGAACTTATTCAGAGATATTTTGGAGTACTTCATTTTTACATCAGCACATTAAAAACTACTAGTACATCAGGACTTTGGAGACCATTGGCACATCATAACATTCAAGGACACAACCGTGAATTCGGAACATTCTATATTAAGGACTTGTGATTAGAATAATCATTCTTATTGGATTATTTGGATATGAATACACATTACTGTAAGTGACTTTTTGATTTTTCATTTTAATTATCTAGAAATAAATTGCTTGTTGATTTTTACTTGATTTGTTGGTTTCACTTTCTTTCTGTTACATTTTTCTTAGACCATAGAGTCGTAACAACATGCATCCATGGTGACGAGTACAGTGTAATCGGGAAGGTTGGTTTTTGATGTTTTGTTGAAATAGTCCATGGTATCTTTGATATATGACGGCAGTTTTTCCACGAAAGGCCGTTGGTGAAAATCAATGAATTGGCATGGTTGTTTTCCGGAAATGATTGTCCTCCCCGGGTTCCCTTCTTTGTGTATTTTAGGGAGTAAATAAAATCTCCCTGGTTTGGGGTAAACTGGTAGGAGGTAAGATAGTATTTTGTCATCAATATGTCCTGCGTTATGCATGTCCTTTAATGTCTGACACAGTTTCAGCGTGTTCAGCTGTTGGGTTATGACTGATTTTTTAAAATAAAATCTCTCGTCCGAAAGTTGCCTGTTCTTCTCAGCGATGTAGTCAGACGTATTCATAACAACAACACAGGACCACTTGTCTGCTGGCTTGATGACAATATCTTCACTCTCGCGCAGAATTTTTAGCCACTGTCTTTCCTGTCGGGTTCAATTATCCTTTTTGGTACGACTCCGTTCGTGAGAATTTATGTCATTTTCCACCGCGGACAGGAGTGCCTCTAGAGCTGGATATTTACTAGGAGGTGGATATATATATATATATATATATATATATATATATATATATATATATATATATATATATATATATATATATATATATATATATATATACATATCTCTGTGTGTGCGTTAAATTTCTAAACAAAATTATTCAGCTTCCACATTTTGTGCATAACGCGTAATTAGCCATTACACCAATACCGCATTGTTTACACGAATGTGGACCGCCGCCCCGACGAATACTAGCCGCGTGTATCAAGCAATATTCATTCACACATTGTCGACCACATCGAGATGTCTTCCCTATGAAAAGCCAGTTTCATTGGGGTTTTTTTCCAATCATCATATAACATGTTATATTTTTACTATTTATTTAATTTGTTAGCACATATTTTAGGTCTCGTCGTGACCAGACAGGCCTGACGTGCCGTTAATTAGCTAGCAAATATCGTATCGCGGTGAACGAACACAGATTATATATTTTCAGCGTACGGCGTTTCCCAGACATGGACATATTTTTATATTTTTTGGGACAGAAACACGCTCTTGGCCACGGTTACAGAGGGCATTTGATTGCCTATACGAGATCCTGACCTTTTTAGGGGGACACGCTCATGGCCACGGGTACAAGCACGCTCACCCTCCTTGCTGTTACTGTTGTTGTTGCTTATAATTGATGAGGGTAAAATGCAGAGCTATTTGTAATCTTAGACATCCTAAATGTTTCAGATGTATTGTGGATGCATATTTTATAGTTTAACATGTTCCATTATTGAAGTCAAAGTTGTGATGATATAGATAATTAAAACAATTACATCATGCTTTCATTTTTAGGTATTTGTCTTATTATCAACAATAGGGAATTTCACGGAGGTCAGGAGCATTTAACCACGAGAGTAGGAACAGAGCAGGACGCATGTAAGTGACAGTTGTGATTACATGTCATCCTCTTGAAGACTGAAGGGGTTATAGGTTTCGTTTGGAGGGAAAAACAACGACATACCTAATTTTCCTATTGCATATACCAAAGATCCAAAAATGAAACTATTGATTTTCGTATTCCATCTAAATGGTACTCCTTATTCAGCCCCAAGCAATTATTTTATACCATCATCTCTCCCTCTATCTCTGTCTCTGTTTCTGTCTCTCCATCCACCACCTTTCTCTCTGGCTTTTGATTGATTTTCGAATTACGCTTAGTATTTTTTCCTGTCTTATTTTAGATATGTTGAAAAGAATCTTTCGACAACTGCACTTTTCAATTCAAGAAGAGGAAAATCTTGAAAGTCATGAAATGATTCGTGCACTTGGTGCCATAGGTCTGAATAGAGATCACGGTCGGTTTGACTGTTTTGTATGCTGCATACTCTCCCATGGATTCGAGGGTCATGTGTACGGGAGCGATGGGGGGGAGAGTTGCTATTAAGACCCTGACATCATATGTGCAGGCCAGCATGTGCCCAACCCTTGCTGGGAAACCCAAATTGTTTTTCATACAGGCTTGTCAAGGAGATCAAATACAAGAGGGTACGTATATGATAGGAATACAGGACGGTCTCACATGAAAACTTATAACATTATAATGACTGTACCCAACACGAGATTACGCCATTTTGCAAGAACAAGAAAAACATTAAAGGGTTCATTATGGATAAAACTAGTCCTTGAATGCATATACATTTTACTGAAATCTTTTTTTAATCTATTATATACTGGAAAATGGGTCTGTAATGGGGACAATGTAACAATAAACAACTGGACAGATGCAAAACAAAATAATGAAAATATAAATGAAAAAAAGAGAGAGGGTAGTCTACCGTCACCATCTCAAAATAATTTTGTGCTACGTAAGTAGTTGAGGGGGGTGAATGGGGGCTGTGGGGCGGTATGGGGCAAAAATGGCGGCATGGGAAAAGTGAAAAGTTTTATAGGGCAAAGGGGGCACTTGGGGGCAAAAAGATGGCGGAGAGGTCTCTCTGGGTATACCATAATGTAGTGACGAAGACAACAACGTTTACTACCATCAAAACGGGGTGGAGGGGTGGGGAGGTGTTTTGATAGTAGTAGACGTTGTTGTCTTCGTCACTACATTACGGGGGGAAGGGGAATAGAATTAATCTTTCTTGATAAAAGGGTGGTCCTGATAAGGACCGTTGGTTTTTTTTGGAAGAGCTTTTTAGATTTTTGAGCATCTTCTCCCTGGCTTTGCCCTGCATGCAGGGCAGCTCCCCCTCCAGGTTTCTTCTTTTGTCTTCTTTTTAAAAGTTAAAAAGAAGGGAGGATGGTCCGCTTCATATTCCCATTCTTCTTTTAGCATGGGATGTGATCTTATAGGGATTTTACTCTCCCTCTTTTCCTCTTCTTTCTTAATCATATCTTGGATGACGTGAGATAGTACATCCAAGATTTGTTTAAGTTCTCTAAGCTTTCTTAAGCTGTTCATCTTGATAGATAAAACGGGGTAGCTTAACCGGTGAAGACGTGGTTTTAATATACTAGAAGCGCGGACGTGAAGGAAAACATCCCTTACACCTAAAAAACAAAAAAACATTTTCCCACTACCCTGCGTCTGACGTCATTCTTGCTACGTCATTCTCGGCTTCGCGGAGTTTACACTCCATGAACCCTGACTCTAAAAAGCGCGGACCTAAAAGAAACTACTTTTGATAAAAAAATCAAACTTACACACATCATACCATCCCTAAATTTTTTGGGAAGGGAAATTTTTTAAAAACAAATCAAACCCACAAACACACTATCTCCATGTATTTTTTTGGGGAAGGGAAATTTTTTTATATATCAATCACACACCACACAAATCATATAAGGGAGAAGGGTTTTTTTGTTTGAGGGGTAGACTGTCAGAAAAAAATAATATATATATATAAAACACACACTTATAGATATTTTTGGCAATATTGGAGAGTAGTAATCTTTTTCTAGAGATTGGGTGGCCCTAAGAAGGGCCGTTGGGTTTTTAAGAAGTTATGTTTTTTAACTTCTTAAGGTGGATGTAGCCGTGGCAGTAGCAGCTCCAGCAGGTCGGCCACGTTTAGTAATAGTTGGTCTTACCGCTTTCAGACAGGCAGGTCTCTTTCGGGTGAAAGAGAAAGCAAATTCCTCGCAGTCAATCTTGCATTGAACTTCACCGTCAAATAGTTTGCTGGACTGCTGCTGCTGCTGCTGAAGAAGTTGTTGCTGCTGCTGCTGCTGTTGTCTTTGTTGCTGCTGCTGCTGTAGGCGTTGTCCTGCTTCCCATTCTGTTCTTTCTCTAAGTATTTCTTCTCTCAGGGTTCTTCTACTAGATCATGAGCCATTTGAATGAACGTCATTGTCTTTCTCTCTGGGTTGGTCTCCATCAAATGATTCTTCACCCTCATTATGTTTACCATAGCTTCATTCAGCTTTGTAATCTTGGTGGCAGCCATCTTCTTCTTTTTCTTCTTGGAACTGTTGAGATCTTGACGAGTCAACGAGAATGACTACACTGGCCAGTGAACCGACTTATATGCTTAACGCGCGGACGCGATGGAAAACATGGTAAGGTTTTTTCAGATCGACAGGGAGATCATAGATAGAGGTTTTTTTTAGATCGATAGAAAGAAAGAGAAAGAACATATTCATTATTTTTTTTTCAAATTCAATAAAAAACCACACAACACCATTTTTTTTTCAAACAATTCACAAAAATTATTTTATTCAACAAGAACTATTCTAACAATTATTAAAAAAGTAACCATGTAACAATGAATTTTTTTTTTTCAAACAGGAACATATTTACAAGGTTGACAACGTTGGGAAGGTAAAGTAAATGTGAAACTTTCTACATGGACATCATCATTTTGATGTACACTACGATTGTGAGCTAAAGACAAGAGATAACCATAACGTTGACAAAACCATTGCTGTACTTTAGCATCATTTCGAACATAGTCACTATCAAAATAAGTCAGTAAATGTTCTAAGGAATATCCAAGACTGCGTTGATGAAGATAATGAACACAATATTGTCCACACACCATAGAATCTGATCCTTGTAGTTTCACATTATTGAATTGAGTTGAGATGGCATTTCTTCTCATAAACTCAATGATGTCTTTTTCCAAAGGAGGTAATCCATAAGAATCAAAATATTCCACACCACCATTGTGATCGTTGGGAAAGTACACGGCAATCCAATGGGTTCCTGGTAGATGACTGTCGTCAGTATTGATGACATAAGCATGAACGTTTTTCGGCTTACGATGAGGTAGTTCATCTTTAGCACATACCACAGGATTCCAAGAAGAAGTATAGGAACTTCGATTCAATAAGTAACGAAGTTCCCTGGTATCCATTTTTTTCTTCAATGGAAATAACTCACTATCAATTCACACCTGACTTTATGCTTGAATGTTTCTGTCAAGTAATTCCAGGAATATTCACGTCGGATAGTTTCTGCACTCTGATGAATGAGTCCTTCGATCCGTCTGATCTCCAGAGAAGTAAGTGGAGGAAAAGAAGAAGTCTGCAAGACTTTATACCACTGTCTCAACACGTGTTCATCTGAGAGTTTTGACCAGGCCGTTTCCAAATATTCATCCAATTGTTCTTCGCCTGTCATCATCATACATTTGTCGTGTTGTATCTGACTGGGATGATCGTTTTGACATCCATAACATTGTTCTTTAATCAGACTGTTAATGATTGGACTCAATTCCTGAGCATAACAGGTCACTAACTGTTTTTCGTGTTCTGGCCATCGAGAAGCCATAAATCCAGTAAAAACAGGAACTGAATTGATTTCTTCTTCTTCTTCTATTTTAGGTTCTGAATGATTCACTTCACAGAATCCCTCATCTATCTCCATAGGTTCTTCTTCGTGCTGCATCTTTTCTTCTTCTTCTAATAGTCTACAATGACTTCTCTCAAACTGTTGATTTCTAGAGTGTTATCAAATTCTGCATACAAGACGACGTTCACTGTCTGGGCTAGAGCTTGACCAAACTGAAGTTCCACACGAAGGGGGCCTGATTTTATAGGGTGGAAATGTCTTTCATCGCTGCCTTGGTCAGGAGTGAAATCAAATCCCCACAAGGCATACCCTCCTGCAAAATCGTAGTACGTAATACCGTGGCTGCTGTTGGTACCTAACTGACCTGCGGCTTCAAACAGACTCAAGTAAGATCGTAAGTAATTTCTCTGGCCACCAAAGTCAGGTTCAAAAGGTCTGGTACACAAGGTCTTGCCATCTCGACTGACATCTATCTTGGTGACGTTAAAGTGTTCAAACTGGAATGGATTCTGATTGTTGACTCCGTTGAAGGCTGAATTTTTGACCATGCCAATGAATAAACGTTTGGGGAGCTGTCCCTGGAAGATGTGATCTTCGACTATGGATCGGAGTCCAGCGGCCACAGTAAAGGTTTTCACTTCCACACGTTTAAGAGGATACTTAGCAGTGGCTCTGCTCAAGGTTTGACTGATGTCGTTGGCTACTTTGGGTAAGATTTCTACACGTCGCACGTAAAGTTTGGCTTCTTGGATGATGGTTTTCCACTCATTGTTTTCACTCATCAAATGGAAAGTACCACTACTGCGATTCAGTCTCAGACGTACATCGACTCCGTTCAACAAATACTTGCCTTGCAACCACATGTCCAAATGTAAACGATCCATTAGTTCTAAACTTTGTCTGATTTTCTTTCGACGGTCGTTAAATCCGACATTTTTTTGGTCTCCTACTACTGCTGCTACGTATCCTGCCTGGCCTTGTATACCTATCTGTGCTGCCGCTGCTATAGGTAATTCTGTATTGTCAAACTTTGTCGCAGTGTCAGGTTTCCAGACCACAGAAGCATCCAGATGAGTGTTCTTGGCATCTTTTCCGTACGACAAGAGATTTTCCAAATAAGCACGGTAAGGGTAAGTATCCAAACTGCTACTGATCTGTTTGTTATTCAAGTACAAATCTACTCCACTGAACAAAGAATGAAAGAAATTATTGACGGGAGCGACTCTGGAATTTTCCACAGGAAGGCTGTTGTCATTTTTTTGTACTACCAGTTTCAGGTACAAGTAACTGTTATTCAGATCGATGTAATCTTCGGTTTGTCCTTTGATTTCAAATTCAATAGGAGCTGATTCCGTCAAAGACGATACAGGATGAAATTCCACCCATTGGGATTCTTGCATTGTCATCATGGTAGGAGGCATGTTAAACAGATCCAGTTCGGTCTTGGTACATTCGCAAGAATCTCGGTGCATCATTTTGTTTACAGTTTTTTTTTTAATAATCAAATACGTCTAATTCTCTACCAGTTCTTCTTCTTTTCTTATTCTTTCTGGAAGTACTACCGTGTGTTCTTTTATGAACTTTGAAAGGATTTCGATGTCGTCGTCGTCTCTTTCTACCTTGTCCTTGCTGCTGTGAAGTAATGCCAGAACCTGAAGCGTGAAGCGTATTTATAGGATTTTCTCGGAGACCTAAAAGATCTTTACCAGTCGTCATCAACACATTTTTGCCTGCTCTCAAAAAAGCTTCTTTAGGATTTTGTTTGTCAATGAGGACATTTTGCAAAAATTCTTTTCCTTGTGTCAAAGCAGCATCTTTTAAGGCATGAAATCCTCGAGACACCATTGGTTTCAAAATAGGAGCTACCGTCCTAAAGGCTGATTTTAACATATCTCCTAAACCATGTCCTCGTTGTCGAGCCACTCCTTGGTACACTGGATACATTTTTTTTGAGTAATGTTAGAGAATTTGTTGTTGTTTTTTTCGAAAATGTAGTTTCACCGTGACTTTTCCTTGGTCAATGAATGGTACATCTTGTCCCAAATCTCCTTTTATACTAATCTGGACACTGTCAAAATACGATTTACTGACTGGAAGATATTGAGGATGTACAAATTCACGGTGAACGTGAAAGGTGTTGCCACCAATACTAGCATTGGTAGTGGTAGTACTTCCACCCTCTTCGTCCATAGTAACACTAGAACCACCACCACCACCAATATCTAATTTGAAAGGTATGACTCTCAGTAACGGAGCAGATGTGTGTCCCACCACGTTGTACTCCACCACATCGGAGTACACAAACATTAAATTCAGTCCACCATTCAATTCGATAGGATGTTTAAATTTATGTGAAAATTTTACATTGGTTCCAAACTCTATATCATCTTCAGGGCCAAGCAATTTATTTCCACCCAATATACCAAATAATCCAGATGAAAATTCAATGGTCAAATATTTTCTCTCTTCCAAAGGTAAAGCTTTATCTTTCTCAGTAATGAGTTGCCCTCTCTCTTTGAAAAATTGGACAATTAAGCGTCGTGCCAAAGCATGGTAAGCAATTCGTACAAATTTATTGGCTGCTGATATGGCTCGGCTAAATTGGCGTGCAAACTGAGTTCTAATGGTGTCCACCAAATGTTCAGGACTAAAATAATATCCTGTAGGAATTCTCAGAGTAATTTGAGAATAGACAGTAGGTTGAGTAGAGTTAGGATCTGGTACTAACTTTTTGAATGCTCCTTTCATGTCTGGATCTTCAGGGTCTTCTTTCCAGATTTCAGGATCATTATTCACCAACTCATCATGTATAGTTTTGTTCAGTATTTGTACAACCATAGTGTTTTGAGTTTTGTTGATGTTTATGATTTGCGTAGGATGAATGATTTCTACCAAACTCACTTCCCAATGAGCATCGTGATCCAATTGGATGGATTGAGGTAATTTGGCCGTGAAACAACATAATCGGTTGTTGGGAAACACATCCATGGAACTGTCACTAGGTAACGTTAAATAAAATTGGTCATTCATAGTTCCAAAGTGGTGGTTCTGGTGTCCGAGGAGTCACTCAAGTGGTGGACAGAAGAAGGATGTTCAAAAGGTTCCAAAAGAGGACTGGTAGTACTTTGGTGGTAACTGGACGAAGAAGAAGAAGAAGAAGAAGAAGGTGAACTGGCGTTGTTGTGGTGACTGTTGTCGGTCGTGGTCGTAAATTTCAAAGAGGGACTAGGTAAAAGATAACCGATACAACTGCTCAGTAAAATGGTCCACAATTGTTTGTCTCCTTGTTGTAAACTCAAATTAGAAATCGCTGCTCCGATGACACAATACACTACAAAGATTTGGCAGAAAAAGACGATTTGATTTTTAGGCACACGTTCTCCACACCACACCCAAAGTGGTTGTTTTTGTAATTCTTGAAGAGAAGAACTTTGTGAAGGAGTCGTTGAAGTCGTCGTCTGAGTAGCTACTGTGTTGAATGGCATGTTGTGAGTTTACTTCTTTTTCTTTTTATAGTCGACGACTTGAGAAGCTGCAATCCAAGAATCAAAACTAGGGGGATATCCTTTCCAACGTACTTTGACTTCTTCTACTCGTCGTTTACCTACTTTACGTGTTCTTTGTTCGAGAATGCTTTCGATGTCGTACAAGGTGTCTTCTTTTTTAGTCACTCGTTGTAACTCAGGCAAGTAAAATGTTCCTTTGAGTACTTCACCGTGCATGTCTTCCAATTTATAGACGGGAGGATCACGTCCACGGACGGGGGTAGTGACACGAAACAATTCGGTAGTCCAGTTAGGTAAATAACCTTTGTCAAAAGTACGTTTGGTTTTTCCGATGCGAACCCAATCTCCCGTCTTTAACTCCAACAAGGGTGTCTTTTTCTTTTTCTTCTGCTGGGGTGAACCAAATAATTTATCAAACACGGTCACTTCGTTTTCAGGGTTGACCTCTTCGGGGTTACATCCGATGCTACGATGGTACTATTGATTGTACGCTTTGACCAAACGAGGTAACACGTCGATGTACTTGAGAGTATGTTGATGTGTAAAATATTTCCACATGCGTTCTTTCAAAGTTCTTTGAAAACGTTCCACGATACTGGCTTTGGTTTCAGGATTTTCGGTCGTAAAAAAATGAATTTGTCTTTGTTTCAATTCTTTTTGAAAAGCTTGGTTTAGAAATTCGGTGCCTTTGTCCGTTTGCCATCGTAAAGGTTGACGTCCACTTTGTTTCAAGACCAATTTTAAGGCCCGTACCAATTCGGTACTGCTTTTAGAAGTCAAAGGCACGACCCAAGCAAATTTGGAAAACACATCGATGACACAAAACAAATATTTGTGACCACGATTGTAAGTGGCTAAATGAGAGACGTCGGCAAAATCAGCTTGCCATTGATGATCGATTCCTTCCACTTGAGTGGTACTTCTAGAAAATTTACGTCGAATGGGTTTGTGTAACGTGTACGTCGATTGTTCTTGTAACCATCGTCGTACTTCGGGCAAACGTACACTTTTCAATTGACTTTTAGCAGCTCGATATAATTTTTGAACTCCTCCGTAACCAGCAGCATGGCCAGGATTGTAATAAATGGTGGCTAACAGTTTCTCCATGATGATTTTTTTTCTCAAGAATAAGTTAACCAAGTTCCAATACTCTTTTCTTCGTGAGGTATCTTTTTGGATTGTTTACGTGTCCGACGTGCTACTGGGGTAAAGGAGGGAGTTCGATCAGGGGTCATCGGTTCTGTTTTGACTTCTTTCTTCACTTCTTTCTTTTTCTCTTCTGAGGGTAATGGGGTAGACAACATCTTTTTCATCCAACTGGGTGTCGCTAACTTTTTTATTTTTTTAAGAGGTGGAGTTGGTAATTCTTCTTCTTCTTTTTTTTCTTCTTTGAGGGTCATCCGTGTACCGGTGTCTGTTTTAGCCACTTTAGGTTCGCTTTTCATCATCATCGTCTTAAAATCTCTCAGAGTGGGTGGAGCTGTTTCGTCTATAGCTTTTTGGCGAAAGAGTTGTAGACGTTGTAAAAGTTGACCGTACCGTTGGGATTTTTCTGTTTCGGACAAATCGCTGCGTTCCATCAGGGATTGTATTTCTTGTTGTAACTGAGACATTTCGTTAAGATTAGGATTGGGTGGTAAATGAGGTATCCGTTGTTCGTTCCAACGATGAAATTCCATCCATCGTTTGTAAGGTACTAAAGTCAGTTTTCGTCCTTCCATTTCATTCAAAGGTACCAAAAAGGTGTGGTCTTTTCAGAGAAGAGTGGTCCTTTTTATCTTCTTTTTTTGGTTATCGCATGACCCCTCCTAAAAGTGGTCCAGCAATCGTTCCTAACAAAGGAGCGGCTATTTTTAACAAAGGTCCTATCAACATAGGTAGAAATCCTCCTCGTTGTACCAACATTTTTTTCTTTTGTTGAAGAGGTATTTTCTTTTTGACCATTTGACGAAGAACGTTCCGATGTTTCCCTAATTTTTGTTTCTGTATCTTGGACAAAGGTACCGTTCCTTTCAACACGTTCAAACAACATTCACACACGGTATCGATGATTTCTTTAGGAGCTGTTTGAATGAGTTCTTTTCGCATGGGAGGATTGGATTTGGTCAAGACAGACAAGACATCCCAATGTTTCGCCAGACGAGGGGGAAGTCGTCGTCGTCCTTTTTTGGTGGTGGTTTTCTTCTTCTTTTTTTGGTGGTGGTGTACACGTTTGGGAGTCATCTTTTTTAGTCGGTAGAAGACAAGTCTGAAGTCTTTTAGCAGGGTACCCTTCTATTTTATACTGGAATACGTCTCCACTGATTGTCTGCACGACGTACCAACTTCACGACAGGTCTCACTCGACGTTGAGGTGTTTTCAAGGGACTAAATCGTCTCAATTCTTGTTTGGATAAATCCACTAAACTTTGTAAGATACCAGTTCTTTCTTGGACTTTGGTTTTAGAGGATGGTACTTTGTGGGTGGCTGCTGCCATGGCTAAATCAGCTGAAGTCGACGGTCCCGACGGGGTGACTTTAGAAATAGGTTTCCATTTTTGCATCAAATTAGGAAACACGGATCTTAAGTCTGGTTTGACAGGCATCATGGTAAAAGAGGGTGGTGAAGAAGACAAAGAGGAAGAGGTGGACGCAAAAGGAGACCTCGCCATCATGGGGGACTGTGATGGTGGTGGTGATGATGGCAAGGGTAGTGGTGGTGTTTGCGGGTGTACGTTTGCGTCCTGGCTGCAGTACCTCTTTTACGTCGGGTGTTAGTGGTGGTGGTAGGTGTGGTTTTTTTCTTCTTCTTCTTCTTCTGGGTACGACTTTTCTTTGGGCTGGTTTTCTTCTTCTTCTTTGGACTTTTCTTCTTCTTCTTTTTAGGTGATTTGGGTTTTTTGACTTTGACTTGGGCATTAGGATCCCATTTCAAAAGGGAACGAATCATGACTCCTCCTAAAGAACCACTTCCACCAGGAGTTAAAATGATTTGTTTTTTAGTCCGTGAATCAATTCTTGGATCAGCCAGTTGTGACAATGCTACTTTATGTCTTTGAAAAAAACGTTGAGTTTGATGAGGGATGTGAATGATGCCTTGTAGTAATTGACGTGCTGTCAAAGTAAACCATCGTAACACTTCTTTAAGACTCGCTTCTAACAAATGAGCACGGACTTGTGCATTTTTTTCACGACTGATGCCATACAAGGCACGAATCAATTTAGCCGAAGGATGAGGTTGAAAGGAAGTCATCTTCTCTCAAAAAGAGTGTGAGACTGAAATGACGTCGTAGGTTGTTTTTATAGTTTTTTTTAAAAATGAGCTGAAGGGGACGTGTAAATGACAGGACCTCCTTCTTAACCCCAAGAATGAAAGATACTGGCACGAAATCTCAAATAGTCAGGAGTGGTCGGTTTTAAGTCAATGAGTAAATACTCGTGAGGGGTTTGAGTGGCATCGTCGTACGCATAATTGAGCCAAGGAGCCCCTAACTGTTTGGCTAACACTTGTACTTGAGATTTGTCTCTGGGGCTTTTAAACAAGACCACGTAATGAGCATTCAAACTGATGGTTCGATGGGCTTTACTTTGTTGAAATAAATTTTGTGTAATGTAGACAATACTAGCATTACGATGGTGTCCTTTTCGTGTAAAACCAAAGTTTAATTTCTTCTTCGTCTTCTCCTAACATGTCATCAAAAATAACTAAATGAGTTTGACTCACGTCAGACACGATTCCATCGTCTTCGTGAGGAATACCATCCACAAATGAAATGGTTTCTCCTTGACTTTCTTTCAATAACGTGTAAGACGGTTGCCACTCTTTGTAACACCACACGATACGTTGAGGTGGACGATCAAACAAATCAGTTTTGTGTTCGATCAATCGTTTGACAAATTCGGTTTTGCCTGAACCACTCGGTCCAGCAATCAACATGTTAAATGGATGGCGCAGATACAAAGCATTCCAACTTTGACGATCTAACTTTTCGTCAATCACTTTCACCACAGAAGAGGAGGAGGAAGCAGACGAGGTAGTAGAAGAGGAGGATGATGTAGCCATGATTGAGGTAAGAAGATTTTTGAGAAGAAGACAAAAAACCCAAAGCATTTTATACGTTTTCATACACGTTTATTTTTTTAGAAAAAAAAAGTAACCAACCAACCAACCAACAACAAATAACATATTTTTTTTTTACAAGTCATTCAATCTTTTACAGTACGAGTGAGAAAATAGGCAAGTAAAATCATCAGGTACACAATGAAGGCTCCTACTAAAACCATCAAACTGTCATATAAACACATCAATGTACAACAATTGTTTCGTGTCCTAGTCATGAAAGACACTGTTTGTGGTGACATTCTTCTTCTGGTCGTCTTTTGTTTTTTTTGAATCCTCTGATGACGGCAGTGGTAAAGAAGAGTGGTGTTCCTCCTCAAGAGGTATTGGAACCACAGTGGTGGTGCCAGGTACTTCTTCTTTTTCTTCTTTTTCTTCTTTTAGGGTTTCCCATCGAGGTTCCCATTTTTTCACTTTTAGAACCTTATGAACAAGTGGCCAAATCTTTGCTGAACTGGGCCACTTCTTGTAACCAATATTGGAAACCAAGGTTTCTCCAGGGGCGTACATCTTTCCAATGGAAAAGTTGTTGGTGTAACTCACTAGCAGTACACACTTCTTGAAATGTTTTATACAAAGATAAAGTGTGACGAATGTCTTCTTCACATGGAAGTTCGTCACTAATTTTCATCACCACTCTCAACGCTTTACGTACAATGTTTCTTTCGTGGACTGATAAAATCAAGTTTTTATAGTCTTCTTCTTCTACTAAGTCCGAAGAAGAACACACGGTCATATTGTTTTGTTTTTTTTTTTGGAACTCAACAACAATTGAGTCCAAAACAACCACGGATCATTCAAAAGAATCCAAGGCAAACACTTGTCCTCAAAAATACTCCACAACGAATGTCCTGGAAAACGAATTCCAAGATAAGAAGTCACTATGACACATACCACATAACGTCCAAAATTCAATGGACACAGTTCTTGTATCACTTGTTTATAATCCTCTAAGGTCTGAATTTTATCTATGATTTCCTTCCACGGAATCCGTTTCACAACTGACGTGTAGAGTTCAGGCATACCCACTCTTTTATAGCCAGGCTGTGTCAAACAATACTAGACACTTAGTGGTGACGGGCTAGATCTTTGGCAAACTGTGGTACTTTTTGTAGCCAAGCATCGAAGCCAACACTTTTCCAGTCACGTATATCTTTCCAACCGCTCAGTTGTTGGTGCATCCAACTAACAAGGCACACTTCTTCAAACGTGTCACGGCAAGATAAATTTGTTCTAATGTCTTCTTCCCCACTTGGAATGTTCATCACCACTCTCAACACTTTGAGTATAATTTCTCTTTCATGTACCGATAAAGCATGAAGGCTCATGTTTGACTTCCTTCCACAGAATCCGTTTCACGAGTGACGTGAACAGAGACGTGCCGCCTCCTCTTTATAGGGGTCGATGGCTAAGGTTGGTATCTTGGGTGGCATGTTTTTATAGCCAGGCTCCCAAGGTTGGTACCTTTTGAGAAAGTCTCCGTGAACGTAGCTATTGCAATATAAGTTTGCCAGAATCAGTCTTCTACGACTTTGGAAGATAGCATAGTTCACAGCTCGAGAAATGACTTTGAGTTTACGTTTCACTTGAATTTTGACAAACTCTTGGTAAATCTTTTCGCGCACATTTAAAGGCATGCCACTAATGTACTTGGGTAAAGTTTCCGATTTGGAAAGAAATACCTCTCTTTTGTATTCTTCACGATACTGGTGATAGTCGTTGTTCAGAATAAAATTTCTGATGCGACGAAAGTAGCCATAGCCTTGAAATCGAGGAATCACTTGAAGTTTACGTTTCACTTGAATCTGAACCAACTCATCGTAAATCCGTTTTTGCAACTTTGAAAGCAAGTCACGAATTCTATCTTGTAGAGTAGGTTTCTTGGTGACAAAATACTCACACACCAACCAAATGGAATCGGTAGGTAAAGGATATGAATATGATCCAACACAAGTTTCAGTGATTATCCTATCTAATTTCAAAAAATGAAAAGGCGCTTCGGCTTGAGGGGACAGTTCTTCTAACAGTTTTTGGTATTCGTCTATGTTAGTCACATTTTTTTCCTTCACATCCTTCCATCGAATTCTATATTCCACTGCTACATTGTAGGTAGCCCCACCAATTTCTTAAATTAGTGATGTAAATTTTCATCAATGTCTGACCATTTGAATATCTTATTAGCAATCAATTTTCTTATTGCCTTCAAATACCATTGGTTACAACAGGTCTGTCGTAAAGGATGTAACTGTTCTTTACGTTTCAGTTGAATCTGAACAAATTCTTGGTAAATCCGTTCTCGTATCTCCAAAGGCAATTTACCAATACGATCTTCTAAAGTAGGAAGTATATACTGAAAAATGAGTTCTTGTAACTCAAAAGGTAAACCACAAAAAAGTTCTTCTAAAGAAGAAGTATTCTTCTCCTCCATTGTATTACTTCTTGGTATCTGGTTCATCGTATCCGTATTCTTCTCGAGCCACTAAAGGTAAGAACTGACAATGCGGAGACCATCGAGCATGTTCGATGTCAGCTAAGTCGTAAGGCTCCCAATGGCGAAGTCTTACACCGCAACTGAAACACTTCACTTGATCTCCTTCTCCCACGTAAAAAAATCCAGATCTGGCTAAAGCTTCGGGTTTAGGTCCATTTAAATATTTTGGCCACTTGTCTTTGAACGACTCGAGACGATTTTCATACTTGGAATAGTAAGACACAGCCAAGGGTATCATCAATTCATTAGGTCTGCAGGGAGTACCGTTTTGTGTACGATTAGTAAAACATAAAGGGCGTCCTGCATCTTTTGAGTTGGATCGCCGGTGAGTGACTGAATCCACGATGTCACAACGTGCGGCATCAGTCTCGTCATGGCATGGTTCGGCATCGCACTCAAATTCCTCAAAACTGGAAAAAATACTCATCTATTTTTTTTTCTTCTTGCTCGGTTCACGTGAAAAGTCAGAATGAAGGTTAGGCTTGGAAGGGGTTCCTTTTTTATACCTGTCGACTGTACCATCCGAAAAGTATTGTAATGTGATCGGTGGAAACGCCAAAGAAAGGTAAGCACAGTTTGGTGACCATCTGGTATGTTCCAGGAGAGCGGATTTCTTACAATCCATACGAATAGTGACACCACAACTAAAACACTGAACTTGTGTTCCCTGTCCAAAGTAAACAAAGCCTGCTCTGGCTAAAGCGTAGGAAGTAGGTAATCCATTGTTCCTAAGTTTTTTGGTGCTCCATCGATGAGGACAATAACAATAGTCAGGCATGTGTTTAGGCCAATTTTTGAACGTTTTCAAGCGACTGCCACACTCACCATAGTCAGGCAAAGCCCATGTTGTTGTTGTTGAAGTCATCTCTTTTGGTGTTGTCTTATTGTAATGTGATCCGTGGAAACGTTAAAGAAAGATAAGTACAGTTTGGTGACCATCTGGTATGTTCCACAATAGCTGAATCTTTAGGACTCATGCGAATGCTTGCACCACAACTAAAACATTTCACTAAACTTCCCTGTTCAAAGTAGACAAATCCTGCTCTGGCTAAAGAGATGGCTGTGGGTAATCGATCCCCTTTAGGCCATTTTTTAAACGTCTTCAATCGACTGGTACAATTAGCATAGTCAGGCAAGACCCATGTTGAAGTCATCTTTTTTCTTTTTTTTTTTTTTTTTCAAGAGGGTTTTCTTTTTTTTATACTTCTCCAAATCGGCGTGTCCGTAAGGTAAAGTGGTGTGATCTGGAAGTCTCACTCTTTTTTGGTACACGATACGATACACTTTTTGAACAGGTCGAGTCACGATTTGATGATTTGGTAGGCGAACAATCTTGTGAGGTTCTAACGTGGCTACTTGAAAATCTTTCACTTGTCCAGACAGCAGAGCATTTTTTAAAACCTCAAAGTTCACGACTTGGTTAGTTCGATAGTTCAGAGTCAATCCTTTGACTTTACAGGAGGTGTGAAGTTGACCTTGAGGGTCTCGGTATCGGTACCCATAATTTTTAGGGCCACCACTAGCAAAACTCAGGATGGTATCTTGAGGGTGCTCGTCTGTCCAGGCTCCTAAACGATCTCCTTGAATGGTAGGGTGGGGGCAACCGGGACGATGAATGTAAATGCAACTGTCAGTATCAAAATACAGAACACGATCTCCCAAGACTTCTAACGCTTCGTCATACAATTTCAAACGAGCATGAGCAGTCACGTAGGCGGCAATGACTACGTTACTAAACTTGTCAGGTTTAACAAACTTGGGTTCATCTTCAAAATTAACAATGATCAAATCCTCACGGACGATTTCGACGTGTTTAACTAGAATACTTTTGTCGTCCACCAGTTTAAAGTAACGATAAGGATCGTCCACGTATTCCGTTTTGGGTAAGATCGTACGTTGAGCCATTTTCCCCCCCAAACAATTCAACATCACTTTAGCAAACGATCTTTTTCCTTCATTTTTTTCTACGTCTTCTAAAGTGATGCCTTCGATGTCACGGTATTCTTCTTTGAATCGGACTTTGTCTTCGGGAGTTTGACACCACGAAGGATAACCACTAGCTTCTTGTTTCAGTTTGAGAAATTGGTTCACGTACCCCGAAAAAATGCCTGGATGATTAGTGACGTCGTCCTTTTGGTATTGGGCTGTAGTTGGAAAGTGCCAAATTTCATACACATTCAATAAACGGTATCCACGATCCAATGCCCGAAACAATTCGGCACTGACCCACGTTCCTATCAAAGACCGTTCTTCCTCCGTGTGGTGACAGGGATGATCTTGGTTGCACGTTTCGGCACACGTCCGACATAAAGGAAACATCAATTTTCCTTGACAATGGCAAGGTAAGATGGGATGAAACAAGTTTGTGGGAGGTAAAACTTTACATTTGATCAATCCTTCGTATTGACGAATGTGTTCCACGTCAATGTGCTCTGTTAAAATTTCAGGGTGTCCAGTAGGAAAACGAGAATATTTGCACACCCAAGGATACAAAGAACACACGTCGATGTATTTGATTTCTTCTCCTTGGGATTCGTTCACGTCGTACAGTAAACAAGTGGCATTGGTTCGTCCTCCAAATAAACTGTGGCGTGGATCTAAAGGTTCGATGTCGGCCGCATCGTAACTTTGAGTGATGGTTTTAAATTCAGGATCGATTTTCAAACGTCGATCGTACTCGTGTTCCCACATTTCTACCACTTCGTAACCTTGACTTTCTAACTGAAGTCGTCGTTGACAAGTCTGTTCGTATAACTGATCCATGGTAGAATCTGAATAAGGGCTTTTCATGTCACGGTTAGGATAACAAGTAGGGCATCCGTGAAACAAACATCCCTGAAACTCGTACACTATGTGCGGGTTTTCTAAATCCCAACCATCCAGGGAATAACCTCCAATCTTTTTTTCTCCTCCTCCGTTTCTAGCATGTTGTATCCATTTGTCTTCTTTTTGACATAAGTAATGAAGCCAACGTAAAGCTTTGACCGAATATTGACGACTAGCAAAGAGTCCCGTATTGGAGTCGATGATGGCCAGTTGGTTTTCGGGCATGAAATTTTGTCTGTAGACTAAGGAACAGGCTTTAGGTAAGGTGGCTGCATCTTTCAAAGGATCGACCTCCGCACTATCGAGAAATAACTCTCGAAATTTTCCACAACAACGCCTTAAAATATCTACATCCGATCGACAATATTTGAGCATCTCCTCTTGAAAGTCAAAGGGATCGTTCTGGTGAACACGGTACCAAGCGTGAAAAGCTTCTCGCTGTTCGGGTCGCATTCCGTCGGGGTCATAATCATGAAGGTCAGGTGAATGAGGTAGGACGGCCTGTTGATTAGCTTCCGTGTTAAAGAAGTGAGGAAAGTAACCTTTTGCCATTTCTGTCATGCCGAACGTTTTTGGCATACGACTCAAAGGCATGGTCAAATAACTCATCGAATCTTTGAATTGAACTTGTCCTACTTTCATGTAGATGAGCTTTTTTCCGTTCATGGTGACTTCAGGACGTTCGGTTCCATGGTTCAAATAATAATTAAGTAAAAACTGTCCATCGTATCCCGAAAAATTGTGAGCTATGACGGTAGCATACCGATGACAATCTCCGTAACGATGAATGTCTTCTTCGCTCCAACTGTCGTGGGTGGTAAGGTCTAAAACCCATTCAGCAAACTCCGACAAAGTATTCACTCCACGAAAGATTTTTTCACGTCCTCCTGGAATCCTACTACAATGAGGACAGTGAAAATGAATCGATTCTTGAATGCACTGATCACAAGCCCGATGTGCTACACAAAAATTAGGGATGTGAGTGCCTGTTTCTTGCATGCATTCAAAATCAAAAAAGATGAAATCTACTTGTTTCTTTTTTTTCTTCTTTATTTCTTTCTTCTCTGTCTTGTCAAACTTTTGAATAAAACATCGATGATCAAAATTGACGATCTGATGACAAATAGAACATTTTTTCTTGCCATCACAAACGTGTCTCTTGGAGTTGTTGGAACGAATCAGTTGTCCACACGTAGAACACGATTGTAATAACTCACAAGCACATTTTTGTTGGTGACCTTGGGTCTTGTGATGTTGTTGGTAGCAAGTAGGACTGACAAAACGGCGTCGACAGGTTTCACAATAAATGTGATGTTGTTGTGGTTCAGGAAGGCACGGTGGGTCGGCTAAACAGCCCCGACATCTTGCTCCACAACGAATGTGTTTCTCCCGACTATTACACCCTTTGTTACATTTCTCACAGAAGTAAGAGTATCCCAAAAATCCGGTAATACTAGTAATGGTATCAAAATGTTCTTGATGGTGATAAAGATGAATGTATTTTCCCTCAGGAAAATCAGGGCCTCGAAACAGTAGAGCTCCGCGCACTTCTTGAGGGTGAACTTTTAACGTATAATGAGGAGACAAAACATCTTGAAGTTGCTGCATTTGAGAAATGCCACACACGGTCTCTTTAGGGATCCCTGCTTGTTTCAACAAGAGTTCTGCTTCTTTTCGTTGTTGGGTTCTGTCCGACTTTCGAATGTTTTCCCATGCTTTTTTCCATTCTTTGCTCTCGTTCTTGTTAGCATAGGTACGGCCCACCACGATAGCTCGAGCTAAGCACATTGAATCTTCAGTATTGTTAATTTGGGCGACACTACGTTTGGTAGTAAGAAGATCGTCCACCAATAACGGTTTTCTTTTTCGACCACTTCCTCGAGGTGGAGAAACGTGGGTCATGTAAAGGGTCGCCTTTCCATCGGTGATGGTAAATTTGTCATTGGATTGTTGTACATGTTCTATTTTAGACATGACTTTGTCTGGCGTTAATTCTGCCGGAGTACTAAATTCAATCCAAACGGGACTCTTCAATTGGTCATGATGAATGGCCAGTCTCAAGCGATCCTCTTCTTTGGCTCCACATTGGCGCTTCAAGTTCTGTAAGACAGATTCCCACAAATTGCTAATGAACCGCGCCGCTTTCTCAGGAGGTACTTGAGACTTGAAGTCTTTGAAGTGTACTGTGTGAGTATACGCCGTGGTCCTAAATTTTCGAGAAGTGATTTTTTGTGTCTCTCGAATCCGATAGTAATTTTCAGGAGCCACGGTAGCGGTAGTAGGACTTTCTTGGTCAGGGGATCTGGTGTTGGTAGTAGTGACTTTGGTTTTGTTGTTTTGGTGGTGGTGGTGGTTTGGAAATTTGGGTTTCAGGTTGTTCACTCATTTCGTCTTCAAAGTCACTGGCATGGACTTGAGCCAGTAGTTCCTCTAAGGGTGTTTCAGGAGGCACGGAATACCTTCGTCGCCGTGGCTTCTTGGTTTGTTCTTGTTCTGGTTCTGATTTATCATGGTTTGGACGTGATCTTTTCATCTTGAACTCTGATTTGAAACTGATTGAGTTTTCACCCAGGTACCTTTATATAGAGAGAGAAGAGTATATAAAGAGAGAGCTTCTTACCTTCAGAATCAGTCTTTGGTGATTGAACTTTCAAACTGCTGCTGAAAAGATGGAAGAGTCAAAAAGACAGATTGCCTTTTTGGTGAGAGATTTGCAGACAGTGATTCGAAAGTATACTACGTACAGTAAGAGTAAAGACTACTCCTCCTCTGTCAATAGAGATAAAAGTGAAGATACTTGTCACATCTGTCAAGAGAAAGGACATTGGGCACCAGATTGTCCCAAACGTCAACAGCAAAAGAGAGATAAAGGGAAAGATATCTGTTATCATTGTAAAGGACCAGGACATTGGTCTTCGGAATGCCCTCAGAAAAAAGAAGAACAAGAAGAAGAAGAGAGGAAGGAAGTGGATTCAAAATCAACAAACCTAGAAGAAGAAGAAGAACATATCATCAAGAAAAGTAAGAAGAGAGTAAGAAGAATGGAAGACAGTGAGAATGAAGAAGAAGAAGAAGAAGAAGAAGAAGAAGAAGAAGAAGAACAAGAAGAAGAAAAAATGGAAGACATGATTCCTGTGACACTCAGGATTCCTATGAAGAAGAAACACAAGAGAGACAGTGAGAAGGAAACTCCAGTGTTTCGATTGAAGAAGGACAAACATTACAGAAAGTGAACTTTGTTTTCTTGTGTGTTTTTTTTTGGTGTTATATGTTATATTGCTGAATTATTTTGTAAAAAAAAATTGGATGAATACACCAGACTGGAGAGAAAAAAAAGTAAGTGGTTTTGTGTTATTTTGTTTTAGAGTAGAAATGCACGCACGCACGCACGCACTCACACTTTTACTATGGTGGGATTTTTTTAAAGTTTTAACTTGATTTTTGGCAATTTGATTTCTTTTCTAGAAATCTGGGGGCCCTTAAAAGGACCGTTGGGTTGTTTTGTTTTTGGTTTCAAAACAAAACTTTCAAATTAACTTCAAATGCCGTAGTCCTTTACCACGGCCTAATCCATATCCTGTTAATGCTGCTGCTACTGATGGTGTTTTCATTATGGTGGTAGTCACTGGTGGTGGCGTGGAAGGCTTAGAAGAAGAATGTTGTTTAGCCCGTGATGGTCTTTTCCGTTTAGGTGGTTGATGAGTTAAAGAATACTTATAGACATTGGTCATCCATTTTAACTCATATAATATCTCTTCTAACAGACTTACAGTTCTTTCTTGAAGACTGATGCTTTCCTTTCCTGTTTCCTTCTTCTCCTCCTCTTGTAACTGCTGAAGCTGCTGCTGCTGCTGTCTGATTTCTTCTTCTTCACTTTGTTTTCTTCTCTCTTCTTCTTCTTTCTGTTGTTGTTGAAGAAGAAGAAACATTTCTTCCTCTTCCCGTTGCTTTTTTACAAAATTTTCCATCTCTTCCATTTGTCGTTTTTTAAAATCATCCACCATTGGTACAGTAGTAGCAGTAGTAGTAGTAGTATTGTCAAACTCTTGATTTAGTAAATCTAAATCAAAGTCTTCCGGCCGGAAGTTCAATAATGCCGCAGCATTCATTATCGTTGCAGGATCACTCCAATACATTGATGTAGTACTTGTCTTTCCAGTCTCCATGAAGGCTGTCGAAAAAAGTAATAAACCCCCTACGAACGCTACGATACCTTTATACCCGAGATGACGTCACACCTCCGCTATCTTCCCATTGGAAGAAAACCCAACCGACTTGTAACGCGTGTTTGGATTGGTAGTTGATTTCGATCCATTTCAATCCGATCGTAAGGTATATATACAACCGCTGGTTTCATAAAAGCTTCACCGGTTTTCTCAAAGACCACTCCTAAAAAATCATGTGGGTTAGTGTGGAATCCTCCAACATTGTTTCAGGAATGCTGTTTAATCCAGCATTCCTTATGTATGTAAAAGCTTCATGGGCTAAAACAAAAATTACAGACACAGCTACATGGTATAGACAGACTTATGTGGAGAGACAAGGCTGTCTAAAGAGGGTTTTGTTGTATGGGCCCGAAGTCCGAAGAAGTTTAAGAAAAAGAAAACCCTCTAGGAGATGCTCATGTTGTTAAAAAACAACAACAACAAACAAAAAAAACAACGGTCCTTTTTAGGACCACCCATTTTTCAAGAAAAGATTAATTTTTTCCAATATTGCCTATATAAGTGTGTGTTTTTATATGTTTGTAATGTTTTTTGTTTTTTTTTTTTGTCATAGTCTACCCCTTCTCATACAAAAAAAATCCCTTCTCCCCATGTATGTTTTTATGTGGTGTGTTTTTTTTTTGGAAAAAAAAAGGGGGGATGTTTTCCATCACGTCCGCGCTTCTCGCATATAAAGCGGTGCCTTCCACAGTTGCGCCATTCACACTTCACACTGAAGAATGAATACGGTAGAATTGTTGCAGGAAGCTTGGGATAGGATGGTGGATGTTGAGTCGTTGATGGAAAGGTTGGAGTATTGGTGGAGATATCCTACCACCAAACCATTTGTCACCAGCCAACTAGCGGCTCTTATTTCAGCGAGGAGGTTGGTGAATGATGTTTTGGTGGAGGAAAGAGTAAAAACTTCCTCAACCCCTTGCCGTGTGGGGTTCATCAAGAGAAGTCTGGATTTACTGCATGAAGTGGAGAACTTCCTTCACCTTGTTCAACAAGATGAATGGCTGTATCCACCCGCCAGTAACGCCAGGCGAGAAGAGGTGAACCTTCACATGGTGAAGGAATTGTTAAAGAAAGTTTTAGAAAAGGAAGTAGCTCAAATTAAAATCTTGTGGGCTCTTGAACGCTCCAAGAAAGAACAGGCCAGGAAAGAAATGGAGTTTGAACGCCTGAATTTAAATTGGATGAAAATCCAAGATAAATTCAGGCGGATGAAACATCCTGACTGGCTACCACCAACACTACCAACCAAGAAAAAAAGATCCACCACCTTCCTAAACTTTTTTACTAAATGTTGGAGGAAATAAAAATATTCCTCCAATGGTCCTTATCAGGACCACCCATTATCAAGAAAGATTAATTCTATTCCCCTTCCCCCCGTAATGTAGTGACGAAGACAACAACGTCTACTACTATCAAAACACCTCCCCACCCCTCCACCCCGTTTTGATGGTAGTAAACGTTGTTGTCTTCGTCACTACATTATGGTATACCCAGAGGGACCTCTCCGCCATCTTTTTGCCCCCAAGTGCCCCCTTTGCCCTATAAAACTTTTCACTTTTCCCATGCCGCCATTTTTGCCCCATACCGCCCCACTGCCCCCAGTCACCCCCCTCAACTACTTACGTACATCGAATGCTGAAAAGTAGAAACAATTCTTCAAATTTTCTGGTACGTAGACTTGGAATGCTATCCCAGAAAGTATAAAAGTAGTAATGCACTAACCTTTTTCAAAACTTAGTATAGAACATTCCCTACTACACTGCACTAAATGGTTCTTAATTTCAGTTTATCAGGTGTAGGCATTCTTTAAAAAAGAAATGTTATTGATTTGTAGTTACAAGTGTCCTTTCTGGACACTTTTATATAAAAGATAGTGTTAGAATTAGCTATGGATTTGTCATATGAAATCAATAACAGAATGTATAGTACGTGACCCACGCGTGTGACGCGTGCGAGTTTACATGAATGGAAATGGATATGTCAGTATGCGAATGCATCTGTCTAGCAATGTAGTGGATAGGTATGCGTGGTTCAGATAGGTATAACAATAGTAAAATCAATTATGTTTCTTCAATTGCTTTTGCTTTGTAGGTTTCTTTATTTTATCCTTGAATGATTAGGTTTGTGAATGAAGGGCAAGGGAGATTAAATTATTGACTTACTGAGTTACCTCATCTCCATTAATAATAATAATAATAATAATAATAATAATAATACATAACTATTTACTGAGGTTTAAGCTTCTGTACTTAATGCCAAAATGTTCAACTCGTTCTCTTTTTCACGTCTGTGCGTTTCGCTAAAAATGCTTCTAAAAACAGTGGATAGATCAAGATATTTATATAAACGTATGTTTCTTTTTGATATCTACTTGGATTATCTTATTTTTATACAAGCAAAATTGGAAACAATATATTTTCATTTGGTACTCTTTCTAGTTATACCATCTACTTATCTCCTTCATATGATGAACCCCCCCAAAAAAAAAAAACAAAAAAAAAACAAAAAAAAAAAACATATCACGCAGTTTTTGTAACTCAAGTTATTAGGTATATGCATGACAAGAAGAAAACCGGAAACATTATACTTACATATTATCTCTAATTACAATAGTGATGATTTTACCGAATTCCACTGTCAAGCGACTGGTGCAAAACATGACCTAAATCATGTAATAGAAGTTCGGAAGATTTTTATTGGGTTTTTTTTCCCACTGGACTTTAATCCTAATCTTAATGCTATTCCTTTTTTAATGCCATGGATCGGATACGTTGAGAATCCCCTTTACAAGAATTATATGTAATGAAGCAAGTCTGCTATATACTGTAACAAACTGTGGGTATGTGCTATTTGCATTTACGTCTCCGTTTAAAGCGTTGTTAGATTTTAGTGACTTTTTGTTTGATTATATGGAATCGGTGTTGAGAGGATATTTCTTAAACCGATAAATTAGTCAATTATTAGATACAGGCATTATTTGTACTAAATCGTATTCAATGGACTTTATAGTAGGATAGATTAGTTTTGTAAAATGGCCCCAGGCAGATTTCTTAATATAAGGAATTATGGGGATATTCTCACCTATAAAGTGTTTAGTAATCTGAGATAAGAATAATTCTATATGTTAAGTGTTTGGGCCGTGTTTCGCTGTACGTGGAATAAAATACCGATCTACGGCTTAGAAATGCATCCTGACACATTATACGAATGTGAAGCAAGAAAAGACATGCGAGTGTGAAATTAGTGTGTTGTGACTGCGTCGTCCTTAGTTTAATTAGAGGAAATGCATTTGTGGTACTAGCGCGTTTAAGAACCATTCAATTGACAATGACTGTTATCTTCAGGTCACTGGAAACAGTGTAAACAACGACCTCAAGCCAAATTCGCGCAGTGTATTCGACATTTTTTTAAAACTCGGTCTTGGGTTGAAATTATACTAGCTCCTTTTAGACCCCTGGCATGTTACAATACTATATGGTTTAATTTGTTCCCTTCGCAGTGTTTTAGACCTGTGTAATTGTTCATCAAAGGAGCTTGACTTATACTCAAAATTGCTGCAACTGATAATTGCGCATAAAAGCCTGCTTGTTTATTTGTAATTCATTTTTGCTAACATTTCCAAACGATAACATACAGATGGTAACTTGATGCTCATTGACAGATTCTGGCGAATAAAACTTATTACATCTTATTGCTATTAATATATCATCACTACACCAAAACTTGAAAGGAACCTAATTTTATTCCGGAAACGCTCTTATCGGTATTTATTTCTAATCCGATGATCTGACAAAGTTCATAATTTCTGTAACCGGAGTAAAATTGAAGCCTCTTAAATTCGTGTATGATGTGATTTTTGTTTTATGGAGTTCATGTGCACGGGAATGGCAAATGCCTTAAAGAAGCGTAGAAATACGTGTAATGTTTATAGACCTTGACCTCACGTGATATATTTGTAGAAAGCAAGATTAAGCTATGATTTTACTTACATGTCCTTTGGTAAATGCAGGGCCTATTTTTGTTTGTTTTCATTATAGGTCAATAAGTTGAGCTATTTACATTTCTTTCTTCATTTTCAAAATGATAAAGAAATTAAAAGTTTATCCGTCACCATCCAATAGTGGTATAATTGTAATGTTCTAATAAACTCATTTCAGGACTAGATATAGAAACAGATGCCACAACAAGGCGGGAAGGTACTAATGCAATGAACTGGATTCCTGATACCGCTGATTTCCTACTGGGTTATTCCACTGCACCCGGCTATGCCGCTTTCCGCAATCGCCAACATGGATCCTGGTACATCAACAAATTGGTGGAAATATTGGATAAATATCATGATAAGTATGCTATATTCAAAGTAATTTTATCGTATTAAAGTCTAAATTGTCAATTTGTATAATAATAATAATAATAATAATAATAATAATAATAATAATAATAATAATAATAACTATACAAGGCAACAAATCTGTATATCTACCCTGCATTTGTACATTAACTTATTTTAATTAACAGTAAACTATTTTCTGATGTTCTGACATTTGCACATTAATTATTTATGACTACGCTGAATAAATGGAAATAAATGGAAATATCCCGTGCAAAACTTAAAATTATTTTGGAGATCATTCGTCTGAGCCAAATATTATCTCATCATAACTTTCAACATAGAACGAATTGCATTCAGATACACTGAACGAACTCTTACAGTGGAATCCGTTTGTTTAAAATTATTCACATTTATCTGTCAAGAGTAATATTTACATTTATTTTACTCAGTACATTTAAAAATCAATTACTACTGATTTTTAGTCAATAATTTATTTAATGTATCCATTTTGATCCTTGAAAATTGAAAATCCAAGCCAAATTAAAAATAGTTTTTTCACTGATATTCTCTTTGGCACTATCTATAAAAAACAGTATCAGAAGGGGGGCGGGGGGGGGGAGGTTATGTTTATTTTTGTGCTAACTTTAACAAAATATTAATGAATAAACTAAATACAAAATTACCACCTCACAATGTTTGTTAGGCAAAAACATTCTTCTTTAACTGGTGGTCAGAATCATAGGAGACTGCCTACTGAGACAGTAATCTGGGGCGTCAGTGTCAACCCGGTGATCGAAACTGACATGCGAGCCTCTCATCAAAACCATACCCAGAGAGAGAGAGAGAGAGAGAGAGAGAGAGAGAGAGAGAGAGAGAGAGAAGGGGGGGGGGCAAGACCCAAGGTCCCCAATCTGAGATGCCCCAACCAACCTACTCCCTCCCATCCCCTCCACCCCTTATACTAGTTTTGCTGGTTCCTTGGCATCGGTAGCAGAATTCGAGTGGGTGCCTCTGGCGTGTTTTTAACTGAACCATATATTTTCCTATACTTGCCCCCTACTGTAAAGTATCTAGGACCTAAAATCTGGGCCAGATGGACTGTGGATCCATACAAATCCCAAAATCTTCCGCCACAGGTCAATAACCGCTCCTCCCACTAACAAGGAAATAACTTTTATGTAATATGGGTGCAATCAACAGAATAACCCATGTATTAAAGGGTTATGAAGATGAAGATGGCCGCTGTCGCTTAACAGGCTTCATGCAGCTGCTCCGGATTTTTGTGCCGTTTTTCATGATTTATGTGCTTGTTGTCTGTCTTCGTCTACGTTACTGTGTTCATCATGCATTGGCTGTTCTGTTGGAATGTGTTTCTTCATCATCTTGTCTTGGAAACGAGAACTATTAAACTTTTTCTCAGCCGTCTTGCACCACTGCTACAACTTCCTTTGTTGCTGAACATACCGCCATCACGTGATACTCGCCAGTCCACCCGTTTACGCTATGATAGACCCTCATTAATTGCTTTAAACGACCACTCCTTGGCTCTCCACACTACATTGTGCACTAGACTAAACGACCTGGAACTACATTCATCATTACTTAAACACAGCTGCTCGGATCATTCTTAGAGTACCACGAACAGAGCACACCTCTCCCCTGCTCTGTACCCTACACTGGCTACCCATTCGATCCAGAATCAAACACAAAATTTGTTCTCTGTGCTACGTTTCACTGACTGGCACCAGTCCAACATACCTATCTCACCTCACCCATGTGTACACACCAGCAAGATACTTACGCTCCTCTTCCGACACCCGTATTCTCATCATCCCCAATACCAGAATGAAGTCATACGGACAACGTTCTTTTGCAGACTAGGGCCCAGCAACGTGGAACAAATTGCCCACTGAACTTAGACACAAAGACACGGTGATCTCATTCAAGAGTGCTCTTAAAACTCACCTATTTCGACTGCAAGAATAGACCTAAAGACTTAATGTTTTCTTACCTTAACTATTTTCAGCATGTTTTTGTTTTCTAATTTCATGGTGTTTGTTTTTTCTTTCTTTTCGTAATCATATCATTATATATGTTTTTTTTCTTCTTTTTTTCGGTGTTATATAATGTTGTAAAGCGCTTAGAGCTTCTAAAGATTAGGCGCTATACAAAGTCCTCATTATTATTATTATTATTATTATTATTATTATTATTATTATTATTATTATATAGTAACATTCATGCTGAATACCAAACATCTGAATCGCCTACTGACTATACGTAATGTGTTGATACATGCCATAAAAAATGACACTATGGGGTAAAAGAGAGATGCAATGTTAAAAATGTCAATACTATGGAGTCAAGGGGAAAGTCAATGTTAAAATTGTCCTTTGGTTTATCATGAAATTTTCCCTTGAGCCCATTTTGTCGGGGGGGGGGGAGGTAGGTTACAAAAAGGGTTATATGGCTTCAAGGAGAAATAAAATGTCAAAAATGTGTATAGGTTTAACATGAATATGGCACTCGTATGGCACTATCGCGTCAAGGGAAAAAGTTAATGTTAAAATTAACATGACATTGTCCCTTGACCCCATTCATTTTTTTTTCTTTCTGTTTTGGGTAGCACACAAATGGCACTATGGGGTCTTAAGTGGCACTATGGGGTCAATGGGAATTTACATTATGACCGAAATCGTGAAAGTATGCACTCACACCTTCTAACCAACACCTCGTATGACTGACCCTTACCCATACCTACTGACCAACACCCACACTGACTCACATAAAGGGTAGGATATAAAAAACGGAGATGAATTAGAATTGAGATCCTTATAAACAAAACGAAACTTTCTCCTACTGCCTCTATCCCTCTATAACTTCCCTACCATCCCCTTATAAACAAAACTAACAAAATCCACCTACCACCCATATAAACCCTATAACCCTATAAGTGAAGTGTAAAGAGGGAAAAAGGTAGGAGCTCACATACACACACAAACATATTATCACCCCTGAAAAGGGTAGGAATATACACACATACTTATATTCTATCATACATGGAGTGTAAGGAGTGAAAATGGTAGGAGTGCTTACACATAGACACAAATATACTTATATACTATCGTACACAAGGGTAGGACTGCTCGCACACACAAACATGCTATAATACTATCAAACACAAAAGAGAAGAGTGGAGAGGGGATTTAAGTTTCAGTGGTGAAAGACGTACAAAATATACAAACATACACACATAAACTTTTGGCAATGATTAAGTATTATCTCTGCTTCTGAGATATCTTGATGGCCTGAAAATGACCGTTTTGGTTTTCAGCCACACTCTCCATTAGTGGTCACGCCTCCCAGGCCAGGCTCTACGGGCACATCTCTTGTTCCATTTTGTTTCCATGGGTCCTTACAAATGGAAAGGTGAGGCTCCACTTGTGGGACAAGGGACTCCGGCTCTTGCTGTGGTTGTTGCATGTGTTGTTGCCATTGCAAGAACAGTTCATATTGTTCCTAATGCCTTTTCTCTTCCTCCCACTCCCTTTAATCTTTTTATTTGTATTCCTTCATTACATCTTTGAACTAATCTTTTGCCATCATGTAGTAGATCTGGGATCTCTTATTCCAATCTTCTGCTGGGAAAGAGGTACATTTCTTGCATCCGATCCAGAAAGTGCTTGACCTTGTCCGAATGGATAGTGGCTTCAAGGAATCTTCCGTTGATGCTGGAACACATTTTCGTTCTCGATGAGTCGATGATGAATAGCAAGACTGCTGAATGCACCGGTTTATTTATGATTTTAAGTGCATACATAAAGGAAAATATCCCTCAGAGCTGAGAAGCGGACGTAAAAGAAAACATTTTCTTAGAACAATTCAAAAATGGAGAGAGAGAGAGAGAGAGAGAGAGAGAGAGAGAGAGAGAGAGAGAATAAAGAACATATCAAAAGATGTTTTGTCTCTAAAACATACAATCAACACCATTTTCTCAACATTAATATTTTTAATTAGCTCCGCGCTAACGCGATCATGTACCAAGAAATGAAGAGGGAGGATTAGGGACAGTCTCTTCCTCTTCATTTCTTGGTACACAAATACCAAAACAATGTTAAGCATTAGCGTATTTACAAGGTTGATAACGTTGAGAAGGAAGACTGGACTTCGAATGATCATGAACAGTATCATTCTGTCATCTGTACTACGATCTTCAGCTAAAAAACAGATATTCATAATGATCACTAAAGCACATTTCTACTTTTGTATTGTTTCTAAAGAAATCACGTTCAAAACAAGTCAATAAATGTTCTAATGAGAATCCACTGCTGATTTGATGACGAATATACACACAATACACTCGAGAATCCGATCCTTGGAATATCACATTATTGAACTGAGTGGATTCAGCATTTCTACGATATCGTTTCTGAGAGGAGGTAATCCATTGGAATCAAACTATTCCACGCTGTGGTCATTGAGACAGTAAACGGTTTCCCAATGGATTCCTGAACGATGATTATCGTCCGTGTTGATGACATAAGCTCGAATGTCTTTACGTTTTCGATTAGGAAGTTCATCTTTACACATACCACTGGATTCTAGTGAGGTTTGTACAAACTGTGGGTCAAGAGGTAATGAAGTTCCCATGTATTCATTGTTTTCTTTTCTTCACATGTAATGATCAGCAATACTTTAGCAGTTTACTTTTTGTTAAGAAGATCTGTCAAATAAGGATCTGTGAAATAAGTCGATAAACAGGAAGTCTCGGTACTCTGTTGCAAGAGAGCGTTGATGCGTTTCGTCTCCAAGGAAGTCAGTGGAGATAGGGAATGGTCACTCAAGTCTTTATACCACTCATTCAAGATAGTTTCTTCTTGGATAAGTGTCCATTCTTCTTCTAGATACTCTTCCAACTAGTCTTCTCGACTCATCATCAAACATTGGTCTTGTTGACTTGACTAGGATGACATTTGACTAGACAACCATAACAACATTTTCTGGTCAGGAGTGTGATTCTTTTTTACAAAGTGGCGAGCAAAACACAACACTAAGTGTTGTTCATGTTCTGGATATCGTGACATCATTACAGTGTCTTTCTTTTCTTTTTCTCCACTTGAAGGTGGGGTCTGCGACTGCTGTAGTTTCTTTATTTCTGGATGGAAAACATCATCTCCGCCAATGTCTATGGGTTCATATTCCATGTTTTTTTTAATAGTCTAGGATCACTTCTCTCAGACTGTTAATTTAGAAGGTATTGTCAAATTTGGCATGCAAGATCATGTTCACTGTGTTTACGAAAGCCACTGAAAACTTAAGTTCCACACTGAGTTGATCTGGTGGAAATGTTCCTCGTCGCTACCTTGGTCTGGGATGAAATAAAATCCCCACAAACAGTACCATCCTGCGTAATCGTCGTTGATTTCTAATTGTCATGTGGCTTCAAACAGAGTCAGTTGAGATCTCCAGTAATTCTTCTGGTCAAAGTTTTGTTTAAAAATATCTGGTACACAACGTTTGGTCGTCTCGGGTCACTTCTGTCCTCGACACGTTGATGTGTTGGAACTCGAATGGGTTTTGATTAATAGATCCTTTAAAGGCAGCATTGCCGACGATGCCAATAAATAAAAGTTAGGCAGTTGACCTCAGAAGACATGATCTTCTTATCTTGGATCGGAGTCCAGAGGCAATGATGAAAGTTTTGACTTCCACTTGTCGTAGGGGATAATTGGCTGTAGCTCTGGTCAGAGCTAGACTGATGTCGTTTCCCACTTTAGGTAAGACTTTCACTCATAGTAGTAGAGTCTGGTTTCTTCAATGTTAGTTTTGTACTCGTTAGCATCAGCCATAAAATGGAACACGTATTATTTTAATCCAGTCTCAGACGTACGTACATCCACACCATTAAACAATTACTTGTCTTGCAACCACATGTCCACGTTTAAACAATCCATCATTTCTAAACTACGTCCTTGTTTGATTTTAATTTGGGGGTCGTTAAATCAGCCATTGTGAGGATGGATATCTACTGTCAATTCTGTGTCGTTGAAGGCATCCAAGGTGTCAGGTTTCCACACCGCCGATGCACCAATGTGTGTGTTTTTGGCTTCTTTTGGGTAAGTCAGGATATTCTCGATGTAAGCTTGGTAAGGGTAAGTGTCCATGCTGCTGCTGACCAGTTTGTTGTTCAAGTTCAAATCCACTTTGCTGAACAACGACTGCATGAAATTGTTGACTGGAGCCAATCTGGCATCGGCGCCTAGATTGGTGTTTTCACTTCTGAGAACTTTAACTTTCATGGAAAAGTAAGTATTATTAGATCGGTTTAATCTTCCAGTTGTCCTTTGATTTAAAACTCGATAGGAGCTGAAGTGTTCAAAGACAACATGGGATGAAATTCTACCCACTGCGATTCTTGCATTGTCATCATCGTTGAAGGCATGGCAAATAGGTCGAGGTCTGTCTTGGAACATTTGCACGAATCTCGGTGCATCTCTTTTAGTAATAAAAAATCTCAAAATCTCTGACAGTTCCTCTTTTATTATTTTCTGGTCGTGTCTATGAGGTCCGAAGGATTTTCAACGTCTCCTTCTGCTTTGTTCACTTTGAAAGGAATGAGTCTCAGCAATGAATCGGATGTGTTTCCCACCACGTTGTACTATATCTCATCAGAGTACACAGACATCAAATTGTGTCCTGCGTTCAGTTCGAGAGGGTATCAAAAATATTTGAAGAATCGGTTGTTTCGTTGATGTCCATGGTTAAGACGAGGTCTCTGTTTTCACCCAGAATAGCAAACAAACTGAAAGAAAAGGTAACGGAGAGCGTTGTGCTGTCAAAAAAATCCATTTTAAGATGATGAGAAGGTGCATGGTAGTAGATCACCATACTTCGGTGAGTTTTATCGAGTGCTTTGCCAAACTGTTCGTCGACAAGAGCTGAAAAAGTTTCAGCGAGATGTTACGCATTAAAATATAGTGATATCCTTTCCTACTGACTTAGACTTCTTGGATACGATGTTTTAACACTTTACGTGTTCTTTGATAGAGAATACTTTCGATATGGTACACGTCGTCGTCTTTCTTGGTCACTCGTTGTAACTCGGGCAAGTGAAAGTTCCTTTTCACACTTCTCCGTTCATATCTTCCACATTTTAGACAGGTGGGTCACATCCACATATATGCCCCGTGACACGAATTGGATTGCGATGCTTGATGTGTCCGACGAGGCTCAGGAGTAGGAAAGGAAGTTTCCACAGAAGTCATCGGTTCTTTTTTCACTTTTTTCGTGATTTCCTTTTTCAATTCTGTCTTCTCTTTGTTCTTTATCTCTTCTGCTAAAGAGAATTCCAACATCATCTTTTTGGCCCAGGCTTTCATGTTTTCTTACTTCGTAGAATGAGATGATGCCAACAGAGCTGCTACACTGGGGTGGGGGTGAGGGGGGAGGAGGCGTTTAAGCAGAGGGGATTTGAAACACTTCGAACATTTCTCTTTTTATTCTCTCTTCCATACCCGTGGCCGTGTCTGTCACTATTTTGTGGAGCTGCTTTAAGTTTTCCTTCGTTTTTCAAAACATTCTTAAATCTCTCAGAGTAGGTTTGGCCGTCTCGTCTAAAGCCTTTTGGTGAAGACGTTGCAGTAAGTGTCCGTACCGTTGCTATTTTTCCATTTCTGACAAATCTGTCTGATCCACCAACGATTGTAACTCTTGTTGTAAGCGTGATATTTCACACAACCCTGAATTATATTCTCAGATAAATAAAGACATTCTATATTTAAAGAAATGATTATATTGTAATTGGAGAAGACTTTAATTTAGTCGTGGGTCCAGACTCTGACACATAATTATAACAATGTGAAAAATCCAAAGGCAAGAGATATGTTATTTTAGATACTTGTACGGAATATAGTCTTATAGATATATTTGTGTCCATAGATACACGTGAATAAAAAGTAACCCCATAAAACAAGCAAGATTTTTTTAATCTCGGAAAATTTATTTACAATAGTTATAAATATTAATATGGTACCAGGATATAGGACTGATCACTCTTTATTACAACTTAAATTGTCTTTCCAAAGGACTCTAAAAGAACGTTTTTTTTTTGTTGTTTTTTTTAAAATTTAATATTTCACTGTTCCAATACTCAGAATACATAAGGAAAGTAAACGAAACCATTCAAAATGTAAAGTACCGGTACATTTGTGTAAAAAAATCTGATAATTTAGTTGATGTTCCACCTGTTGATCTGAAATTTAATATTAGTGATGGACTTTTCTTTGATATACTATTGTTAGAAAGTAGAAGAATTGGAATATAATTTTCTTCTTTCAAGAAGAAAACTTCTTCTTTCAAAGAAGAAAACTCAAGATCGACCGGAAAATCAACTCCTTAAGGAGATACGGTCAATATAAGAAAGAAGAGAAATGATGCAAACGAATGATCAAAAAATAGATGAAAAAAGAGAGAGCTTGATGAGATTAGGAAGAAGAAAATGGAAGGAGTAAAAATTAGGATTGAAAAGATGAGAAAGTAACCAAATGCTTTTGTCATCTAAAAAACAGAACCTACATTAGTAAAATGATGCCTGAACTTGTCAAAACGTAATGAATTTGCAACAGAAACTCGAGGAAACTTTGGAAGAAGGCATACGTTACTATAATGATTTATAAAAAAACAACACTAAGTTAAAACTGTTGATTTTGAGACTTTTCTCAGTTACTCTGATATTCCAAAATTGAACAATATTCAGAAGGATTCATTGAATGGCTCCTTTAATCTATCTACACGCCACTAATAGTCTCCGAAAAATGTAAAATGAAAAAAGCCCAGGATCTCACGGTTTAACAGTAGAATTTTGTAAATTCTTTTGGTAAGGTATTGGACGCATTTTAGTGAAAGCAATACATTTTGGATATGAACATGGAAAATATATACCCCCCCCCCCCCCCCAAGAAAGAGGGTGTCATAATATGTTTACCAAAAAGTGACAAGCCTAAACAATATATTTCAAACTGGAGACCTATTTCACTTCTAAATGTGTCACATATAGGATCACATTTGTACTCCCTACAATTATACACGAAGATCAAACTGTTTTTTTAGGGGAGATATATTGGTGAGAATATTAGGAATTTATATGATTTATGTTTTATACTAGTAAGCATGAAATTCCTAGTCGGCTCCTTTTAATTGATTTCGAATAAGTATTTGATTCTGTTGCATGACTGTTCAAAGAGATAGTAATGGATTAGACATTTGATTGTAACATCAAATTATGTGTAACTATTAATGGACAAGTATCTAGATGGTTCCATATTAAAAGAGGATGTAGACAATGAGATCCCGCCTTCCCCCATCTTTATTTTGCGTGCGTAAAGTTTGACTGATATAAAAAAGAATATTAAAGGAATAAATGTTGGTGGTACAAGTTATGTTAATTCTCAAAACGCATACAAATCATCACTCACACTTGATGACTCTGAAAAGTCTTTAAAATCTGCTTTAGATATTTTGTATCGATATTCAAAATTCTTAGGTCTACGTATTATTATAGAAAAACAAAAGTAGTATGGTTTGGATACAGAACAGGCAGGAAATTGAAATTCTGTTCTGAATATAAACTTAATTGAGACCGCGGTGAATTTGTTTTCTTGCGGGTTAAGTTTTCAACTGACTTAGATATTATCCCAATTCTTAACTATCCCACCAAAATTAGAGAAATGAAGAATTTGCTTTTACAATGGAAAAAGCGCTTTATTAAACCATTTGTAAAGATAGAAGTAATAAAAAGTCTTGTGGTCTATAATATATTTTGCCTTTTATTAAGTTTACCAAATCCATCAGAACGGGTACTTAATGAACTTAATACACCATTTTATAAGTTTCTATGAACGGAAGAAAAATAAATATAAAAAAAAAAACAACAGCAACAACAACAATGTTATAAAAGGGTATATGATGGAGGTGGATGTATAAAAATGATAAATGTTTCACAATATACATATGCTTTATAACTTACATGGCTTAGAAGAATGTTGTCTGGGAACTCTAAATGGAAACATCTATTACAACTCTCAGTTCGAAATACTGATGATTTCTTGTACATTCACATATATGCTGCATTCATCTCCAAAGTCAGCAACGTCTTCTATTGTTATCGAGCAGGATAGAATAAACATCTTTTGTTTGAGTTCTAAATGTTAACACAATCGTTTGTATCTTTTAGTCATTTTATAATTCTATATATGATTTTCCTCTTATTGGATGATACATATCTACAGGTAATGTTCTAAACTATTTTAAACAAAAACCCCAACCAGTATATTTGTTTATTTTGTTTCATACCTCAAATCAATTACCCTTTGTATTTGATTTCGGTTCTTGATGTTTAAAGCCCTTGTTCTGTGAGACCAATTGTTTTCAAATGTTATCTCACCTATTTTTGATCTGATTTTAATAGCCAAATCAAGCTGAACTCTTACTGAAACAAAATCTCTCAGTTTTCTACTTATTTTTTTTCTCAAGGTCATCTCAATATTATACAAAATACAAATCCTGATAGTGTTCCCCGTGAAATATTTATTCGTTTAATGTTTATTTAAATGAGTGCTGGATTGTTTCTGTAATCATTTTATTTTAAAATTGTCTGATAATTCTGGTTTTTTCCATTCTAGTTGGAAGGCAAATTAGAGGTAGCTGTACATTTTTTCTTTCAATTTTAGGTATTTTTGAATCAAGCATTGAAGCCAATTATTGTAGCCCTATTTTCAAATTAAAATGAGTATAAAATGTAATTTTCTTGCGATTGTACATGGATCTCTTTGTCACATTGTGTTTTACATTCGCAAGATATTCTTTTGTGATTGTTTTTTCTTCAAAGCTTATTATGTTCTCCATTTATATGCCTGTTTCATTTCATTAAGTTAACGCTCTGCTTGCACCTTTGGTATTATTGTGTTTCGACGTTCTTTCCACGTTGTATGTCACTACCGTAATCTCTATAAAATCCCTAACTGGTAATAATATGTTTACTCGTGTAAAAGAAAAGTAAGTTTCTTATATATTGTGCTCTTTCGCTTGCAGAATGGACATGACGAGCATGCTTGAAACAGTGAATCTTCAACTTAGCCAAATGGAATCTAACAGTGGGAACAGACAAATGTCATTTTTCCATTCCACACTGCGGAAAAAGGTGTACTTCTTTAATTAAATCTTATTTCCAAAGTCCATTTAATTTCTTAAGACAAAATTCCCATTGCATTTCTATTTTATATTGGAATGAATTAAAAACTATTTTTAATGCAATTCTTCATCATCATCATCTTTATTTCCTTCCGTAGAAGATTGCATTATATAATAATTAAGTACAATAAATCATCTAAATACAATCATTAAACTTTCATAAGAATAAATAAGTACCAAAATAAAGAAATGAATACAAACAAACACTAGTAAAAAAAAAAAATGTTGACAAACTGTGAATATGGGTCTCCTGTGCAGAAAGTCATTATTAGGCATTAGAAGCAACAGCAATTATTTCGTGCATACAATAATGTCAAGAGATATATAGTGCGACTATCATAACACTGTTCGTCTATGGTATAAAATAGAATATTAGACTCAAAATCCTTAGAGTAAATCCATCATTAAATTCTTCATTAGCTGCATAAGTTGCAAGTTTCAGTACCTTATTTGCAGAAGATAGCTGCACACTGCATGACAAAGTATGCTGCATACAGGACGTAGCATGCTGGCTCAGTGAACAATACTTGTATTGTCTCTTTTCATCTGAACATGACCGTTTCCTCTTATTGTCCCCCACTCCTTCTTGTATTTCTATCTCAGCAGTCTCCTGGAAGATTCAGTACCTGCAATTATTATATACTCATTTTTTTTTCCATTAACTTTGCATTGTCAGAATCGTGCAGTATTTCTCCATACTGCACGGCTTCATACTGCACGACACGTGTGTCTAAAAATAGTATCGCGTGTTAGGAACTACTTTTTATTGTAAACAAACAATGTACGCAAATGTAGCAGACACCGGAGCTTTTGCTTTATTAGATTTGTATGTGGATGAACTAAACAAGCTGTTTGAGAGTAGAGATGATAAAGCTGACGATGTGCATGAATTCATTGAGTCACAAAAGAATCTTTCAACCAAGCAAGTGACTGAACGTGATATTCACAATGTACAGCGGTGGCTTTATGACAACAAACGTGAGGCATGCAGTATTGAAAATATCATTCTGATCATTTAAACACTTATTTAACCGATGGTTCAGACTATGAACCGTGCTCTCTAGAGTCTATAAAAAAAAAGGAAAAAAAGGCATCTTATGACTAAATGATATTCCGTTTCTCTCAGAGACCGTCAATTTTACAAGTCAGTCCAAGTACTAAATTCGAAAAAAATACAACTAAAGAAGGCGGGTTTTGGTATAAAAGCAAGTGCCTCGGAGCCAAGAAGCCACGATAACGAAGAAGCCTTATTTTCCGCTGACGAAATGGGATATTACACCCCATCCGCTTTGCAATTTTGCCGTTTTTTTTTTTTGTTTGTTTGTTTTTTTGAGAAATTTTGTGGATTTATTATGACAGTACATATAAATATGTCATCTATAGCTGGTAATAAGAATGACAATAAATGTACTTACTTTTCTGCATCCTGAATTTCTTCAAAATGTACTTTCTGATCCACGGCGCGAAATTGCACTAGACTACATTTCCAACAGAAATCACATTCCAATGGAGAATTTACTGCACTCCAAAACGAAATGAATTTTATATTCCCTAACAAAAATATTTAATCCTGCATCTTCTTGAGAATTTAAATTAAAAGAATTTCATATTTTGTCCACCTTATGATTCCAAAACTATCAATGGCAGGACAGTAACACGTGTGTAAGCTAGCTTGCTGTCGAGGCCAGTCCCTCTAGCTACATGTACATCGTAATAGACCCAGCAAATAACGCAAGTTCACCACAATTAAAACTGCAACATTTATTGAATCGACAGAAAAACAAAATTCCTCCATTCCAGATCAACTGGGAAAGTTGTTCCAAGGCGCAGTCATTCACAATATGACTCAAAATTACAAATGCAGTAACCTATAAGTATTGGATCATTATAGTCATATTCACAAAGAATTGTTTCTGAACAAAGGTATTACCTGCAACTATGTGCCAAAGAAAGTACAGTAATTATAGGTTACTGCATTTGTATGGGAAAATATGAACGAGGCAGGCAGGCAGGCTCGAGGCAGGATGGCAGGTTCGAGTCCTGATTTTATTATTTTAGAATTCCGACTCAGATTAACTTCAGATTTAGAAAAAAATGGAAACGAAATTATTGTTAATGTTTGGTAATAGGTTAAGATAAGATTTATTCTGTTTTTTTGTACGATACAGAAACATTTTTTTATTTTATTTTTACATAGCTTTGCAAATTTTAATTTTCCTAGTTTATTTACATATTTCATATTTATTTCTTGTTATGTAATGTTATGTTATGTAATGTAGCATTATTTTAAATTTTATTTTTTAAAATGATATGTAACATAGACAAGCATTATGGATTTGTCTTATCATTATGTACATGAATTATATATGTATGAATATTATTTGTAATTTGTATGCCTACTGTATCCATTTTGAATGCCTTTAACCTTTCTAAAAAGTGTATCAGTGTATAACATATTCTTAGTTCACGATGTTTCGTATGTGTACCTTCAATGCTGCAGGTATGTTTTGCATGTTTCTTTGGAAAAGACTGGCCGTATTATTTTATTCGGACTGATGAAAACGTCAAAAAGACATTAATCAACTATTCAATAAACGAGTAGCTGCTGATAATGTTACAATTTTAAGCGATCCTCGAGCTCGTAACTGGAACGGAATTGTGTAAAAAGTAACAACGCCGAACTCATTTATTTATATTTTGAAATAAATACCTCTTTTTCAAGTCAGTAATTCGATTCTACCAAGAAAAATAAACAAAATTCGGCTTATTTACAACGTTTTCTGCCTGTTTCCCAAGAATTTCAGCGTCACACTCAACCATTGACGGTGCATTCCTCTGATTACACTTAAAAAATCTATTGTGTAAGATTAATTCCTCTTTCTATGATGCATTGTACAGGGAGACACAACTATTTCTTTTGCAACAATGTTTGCTAAGAGGGTAATATAAAATTTACTCTGATTTTATGCTGGTTAAAGAAACATTTACATTTTTTTTGGTTTTTCATAGCTTTGCAATTATAATTTATTAACTTAGAAGATTTTGTCACTCCATATATATTTTATATGAAAGCAAACTTAAAATTACTGTAAACATTTGTATGGCCACATGTACTTTATTCATTTTAAAAGATACACACTTGATATCATAATGGTGACATAAGCCTGTCATATTTTGTTGTATTCTAAATTGATTACTTTGTTATTTCTTCTATAAATATCTACATTATAGCTTTCAATCAATCTGTGAACATAAATGCACGTAGAATGCAGTATCGCTTTATGTAACTTTAATTTATCATAAGTTAACATTTTCACAAATAAAATAGTAATAGACTGCATGGCTATTTTCATTATTAATATGCACCATGAGATATGTTCTATTAAGAGTGGTACAATAAATAAAGACCCCCCTCCATCCACCATAAAATAAAAAATAAAAATAAAAATATAAACAAACAAAACAAAAACTATATATGGGTATTTAACACGTATATAAGATAAAGACATATTTCACGTACGGAATGAGAGAGAGAGAGAGAGAGAGAGAGAGAGGGTTACCCCTTTTATGAATTTTTGAAGACAAGGGTAAATCCTATGTTAGAAATGTTCATTGGTATATTTGTGATTGATCAGGTTCTAAAACAGTGTTATATTGAAATATTACATTCCTAAAATTCAGCTTACATTGTGAATAATCTTAGGTTCCGCAAGACGTGTGTAAAAAAATTACAGTATTGCAAATCCAGAAAATGGACTGTACATTTTGGTTTTACGCAAAGCCTAGAGTAAGCAATAATCACTTCTATCTCTGTCGATAGCTGAATAGCAAATGCGGTAGATTCACTTGTAAAACTGTTACACTTTTGTTAACCAATGAGATCACTTATAATGACTGAGTGTTTTCTCCAAAACTTGTGGTTTTCTCTAGATTATAGACAAGGGAGTGGAAATATAGCCTAGTTAAAATTGATTGTATTGTAACATTTTTCTGAGCTAGATTTTGAAAACTGCAAAAGTCGGATAGAATTTTGGGGGAAGCTAAAGATGGATTGTAACATTTTTTTCGGGTCGAGTTTTCGAGTTTTGCATGACATGGGTGAGTAGTGCGTGTATGAAACACTGAGAGAGAGAGAGAGAGAGAGAGAGAGAGAGAGAGAGAGAGAGAGAGAGAGAGAGAGAGAGAGAGAGGATGCATTGTAAAATATGTTTGGGTGTTTAACAATTTTTTGTGTGCATATTTGCATATTTTCCTGATGAAATTTCAAAAATACATCACATTAAAGAAATCTTATCCATGGGAAATCCGTTTTTGTTGGGCGGGGGGGGGGGGGTAAAAAAAAACACAGGATTGAATTGCGTGGTTACTAATTATCTTTTCTGTCTTTGAATGTTCTCAAGAGACTGGAATTCACATTCCTAACTTTTGTGTGGCTCGACGCACTTGCGATAAATGCATTCAAGAACCTTTTTCATCACTGTCAAAATTGTAGCGTCGAGTAGTCACTTTACAAAATATTTTAGCTACTGACATGTCCTAGATTTGTGATAAATGGATAAATGAACAATATGCGAGTCTTATGCAAAACCTAACAGAGTGACAATGAGTATCGGATCTTCTTTTCTTTTGTTGTAAACATTAGATTTACGCTTAGCAAAGAAGGATTATAGTGTTGATGCAATTCAGTCCTGTGATATTTTACAAAAAGTTATTTCAGCCTTAACCCGATATAGAAGCATTTTCACTCCGCACCTTACGTAAGCTGAAGTCAGGCATTTTATCAAGCTACTGACATTTCGTAGAGGAATGACAATATGCTTATGCAAAACACAACAAAGTGTCAGTAAAGTTGCAGATTTTTAGTAACCGGAATTCAATCCTGTGTGGGTTCTTTTACAAGATAAAGATCAGATTTCCTTTTGTTTTGATTTTTTAAAGTGATGTGTTTTTGAAATTTTATAAGGATAATATACAAGACAAGAAGTTAGTCTGTATCGCATGATTTGATTTTTATCAAAACGTATGATTAAGATATTCACTCTCGCACACACATTTTATAATGCAATCTCTGTCTGTCTTAAAATATCTCTTTCTGTCTCAGTGTTTCAAACACACACACACACCACGCACCCATGTCAGGAATCCGATTTGCTCACGCTCACACATTTTATAATCTCTCTCTCTCTCTCTCTCTCTCTCTCTCTCTCTCTCTCTCTCTCTCTCTCTCTCTCGCTCTCTCTCTCTCTCTCAGTGTTTCACACATAGACTACTCACCAATAATGATGATGTTTTGTGTTGTTTTATTCAGTAGTAAGGTAGTGGTCCAGCAGTGAATAGATGGTTATTGATAAACTGGCAATTGATTAATAAGCCATGATTGTTTTATTTATTGTGGATAGGCATACAATACGCCAACAATCTCTTTTCTATTTTTTTATTTTAACTAGTAGTCTAGTAGTCTCGTACTCTCATTACCCATCCTCTAATGCCCAACACAGATGGGTACTAGACTGAAAAAATATAATTTTCCTAACATACACACACACACACACACACACATATATATATATATATATATATATATATATATATATATATATATATATATATATATATATATATATATATATATCTAAAGGGATCGGACCTCTAATTCATTTCCCATAGAACTTAATGTTAATATAATTTGAAAAAACTAATTTATTTGTGAGGTTTGCATGCAAACCACACGTGCTTCCATTCTTTAGAATTAGAGAAATTGTTTTCAGCCTAGAAACACTGGTGTTTAGCAGCATTTTCTGAGTTTCGTGCTCCGAAACAGGGCACTCCCTGGTCTGAAGCCAATAACATAACCTCGCACTAAGAGTCCATATGCTATTTTGTCAGTAGGAAATTAAATACAGGATATCAAAATAAAAGTAAAAATCTTGTTCTCAACTATAGGACATGGATTGAAGTCCATGAAATGTATAATGGAAAAAATAAATCCATTTACTAGCCAAAGGGTGCATCTCAAAATACTGGTTCTCTGGCTGTAAAATAATTAGTGGTCTGATACCTTAATGTTAATGTATTGATAAAGTGCAGAAAAAGATAAAGTTTCAATTAAAATAACAGTAATGTACTTTTGTCACCTAGGACAAAATAGAAAAGATCAAAAGGATCGGAATTTAAGAGTGACTTAGATAATGAGGATTTAGGGAACAAAAATCTGGTTCGTTCTTCAAAAACAGAATAGGTTAAATAGACTTAAAGCAACAGAAGAAATAGCAAAGCAGGACAATAGCAGCAGACCTAAGGTCAACGCGGAGACAGATAACGGCACAACAAGATGAGTAGGAAACTTCTGTTGTTGTACAAAGGCAATCAATACAAGGATTCCAGCAAATAGAGATGCAGGATTTTAGACCTACAAACCCACGACTTAAAATTAATTAATTATAACATAATCGGGGAACTAAAATAAATAAAAATTGTTTATCACATTCGAAGAGGAAAACGTCTGCATAAAGACAAAGCTAACGAGGAACAAATTGTTTGAAGGTTATCTCCCCAATAGAATAGCTAACTGTGAGAAGGTTACTTTCCAAACAAGAAGAAAGAGAGATAAGAGGATATACAGACACAGCCACAACGCAAACTAAATAGCCAGTAAAATCATCATACCTACAGCCTCTATCCGACAATTAGGTCCGAATTAGGAGTGGCTCCAACCACAGTTAGAGTACAACGTTTACTCTTTATGAAATGTATTTTTTCGTAAGTTTTCATTGTATATGATTGATTTAAATTATATAGGTCTATACCTAACAGGATGATTCTTCACAGAGAGAACGAGAGGAGTCGCCATTGTGTATCAATATAAGATGAACGCGCAAAGGAATAAACATCCACAGTATAAAGTCACCCATTTGTGATAACTGATAGCTGATAACAAACCTCTGTGAAAGGAATAAAAGGGGTGAGTGCTTGTGATACTATCAATAAAGATCAACAGCATGTATGTAAATTAGCGAGATAGATTTCCAGGCTGCAAATCTTGATAAATAACCATGGCTAGTACCTACATTATGAAGTACATACTCAGGCTATACTTCCACATTTCAATTTATTGAGTTACGTTTCTACTCCTGTGCATTCTTGGGGTTTATATCTTGACTTCCTTCCCAAAACACGTGGAGCATTTCTCTGTGAATCATAACAAAGTTTCAGCTGATTGTGCAACGCTACTTTTCGATCAACAAGAACAACCTCCATTTTTAAAAAAAAATGAATTAGTTCAAAGCGTATAACGAATATTTATTTAAACTGTAATGGGAACTGAACAGAATGTGTATTTTTATCAAGATTTCTGTAGGGCACAATTTCATACGAAACATGAAAATGCGACTTGTTTAAACGCAAGGCGTGGCCTACCTCTTCGGTACTACTTTAATAAACGACTCATCCTTACTTTCCCAGATGTTTTTAAAAATGATGTAATGTAAGTCTACTTGTTAAAATGTTACGTGGAGTAGAATATTGTACTCAGGGAATGCAATTTCCGATACACTTCTCACATTGTTGATGTAACCAAATATTAGCTTGTAATTAATTATACCCATGATTCTTTGCGAATGATCATGAAAGTACTACCGTGGGGCTGGACCAAACGTAAAGGGAATTATTTCGCTTTATGCAGGTGTGAACCAAAGAAGCGCAAAAGTGCCTGACCAATCAGAATTCTGTAAATTGTAATGAAAAAATAACAATTTAATTATATAATCGTAAAATAATATATTAGAAAATGAACTAAACAAAGTTAGAATTATGAGGTCAGAGCTATTTATATATATCAAAAATTAGAAAATATTTACAGGTTAAACATGAAAAAATTAAAGAAAAGAAAAGGCGTAAACGAACTCTAGGAGAAAGGTTTAAACTTTTATTTAACAAAGGTGAAACAATTTGTTTCTATCGATACAGCGATAGCAATAATAAGATTATCAGTTCCTCTGTCTATAGCAAATTTTGGAAATAGTACCGTAACTGGTGGTGGTGGTAATGGAGTAAGAAGCAACTGCCTCAACCTTATACTCAAGCCTAAAAAGTTTTTTTTCTTCATGTAGCCGATTATTTGCATGGTTTAGCAAAAAATAAAGCAGCATCACTTTTTCCTGGAATTATTGGTAACGTTATAGGTTCGTTGCTTAGGAGTACTGGACAAGTTATTTGTTTCCTTGCTGAGGTTTTTGGGGGCATTCTTGGGTTTATTCTTTGAAAACACAATAGCAAGCCATGGCTTTCCAAAACTTAGTGTACAGCTTTATGTTCTTCTGACCAATTATTTATCAAGTATATTTTCCCTTGAGGTATCTCCAGTCAGGCTATTTTTAAACTTTGGAATTGTTGTACATCATATTTAATTATTTGATATCAATACCATTGTCATTTGATTTGAATTCATCATCATCGTGAAAGTTATTTTACATTCAGACAGTAGTTTTAGCATCTGGATATAAATGTAAATGTGTTATGCTGTTGATTTGACTAACTCTGGAATGTTTTTTTTTTTTTTTTTTTTTTTTTTTTTTTTAATCAAATTCCAGGAGGATATTCAACAACCAGATGTTGCCATTCACACTGAATAGTTAAGTTGATTAACTTACCATTTCATGTCACACTGTGATGTGTACCTTTTCGTAGAGTCATTCCTAACAAAGTAACAAAGTTAAAGTGTAGTGGTCAAACAAAATGATTTGCATGTGAAAAAATACTTGATTATTTAAATATCAATGAATTAACTGTTTGCTTTTTTTACCGGGGAGTGTGGTGTATGTCTGCATCCGCGTCATTTCAATATTCACCCTGAAATAGGCGACATGCATCTAAATAATCTTTAACAAGCCGAATTTTGAGAATGATTTGAAAGTACTCTTTCTATTCAATTAATTATTTGCCAAGTATCAATCAGTCTCCTGTAATAATAGGTGATACATACTGCTTGTGGATGCTAGATTTCCAGGTGGCTAATCGTTAGTGACGAGTGCATGTTATTTCCAAACACACCTGTCAAAGAAATCTCAAGGGTATATTATAACCAATTATCACCTAGTCACCTTGAAATCGGCGACATGCAGCAAAACAATCTTTGACAACCTCAGTGTTTAGAATCGGCAATCTCTGCACATCCAGAGCTCACAAACTGTCCGCGGCTAGGTTATGGCTTGAAAGTCGGCGAATCCTGTCTACATACAAATATTAGGATTAAAATATAACTGATAAGTTAAAGTATAAATATATATTTCCCATTTGATAAAACTTGCGTTAAATGGAAAATGCGAGACTGACCTTGACATTGACCACAAGATGGAAATGACAGACTTTGGAATTATATCATATAAAATAAAGGATCGATAGATGAAGGAAACTGCTGGCAATTATGTATTTGAAGAATGCGGTACATATACACGCGAAATAAAGGTACTGATACATGTAATGTGACGAGATAGCAGAGTATAACACTTACTGAACATAAAGCATAAAATTCTCTCTCTCTATTTTTTTTTTTTTTTTTTTTGGACTTGCCCGTGGACACGTACCTCGCCAACTTGTGTTTGCCTGAGCCAAATTTAAGCTTGTCCCGGATGTTGGTCTCTGTACACCAACTTTTTGACTCTATTATTACCTTAACCCCATGATACACTGTTGATTCAGGTAAAGCGCCAAAATTGCAAATTGAGAACCTTGTTGCATGTGCACCAAAGATATGCTTCTGCCCAACTTCAAGGTTGTTGCCAATCGGAACACCTTATGGATCTTCAATAAAATTCTCTTTCGGATATATTTCAATGCAGTGATACAGTATAAAATGAGAAAAACCACCGGAACATAGTGGAGACCTCAGTCACACAATAAAGTACGCTGGCAAAGTAGAACAATCTCAAAAGGATTTGGAGACCTTTATGGAGTTTTTTGCATAAGTTCAGTAAAAGAAACTTCTCAAGTGAGTTCATGTTTGAAAAAAAATCTTTAAAAATCTTAATCGAGTAGCCACTAATGAACTTAATGATGGAGCGTGATGTGCACATGGCGTCATTTGGTAAACAAGGTACATGTATATGCAGTAGCACATATGCACTGTAGTATTACCAAGGTGCTTTTCCAATCATTGACGGAAAAGTCTGAGCGTGTTTAGATTAGGTTGCTGCATGTATTTACAATATGGATATCAGATGCTTCCACAAACGAACGGAAGGTAAAGTCTGAATAGTGTAACTATTTACTGAACCGGCTTAAGTTTAGTCTCCGTTTTCGTAATAACATTATACTCATACTGAAATGTGGATATCGGAAAGGATCTCAACCACATAAATTAAAAGCTATTTTAGTAGGCGTATATATATATATATATATATATATATATATATATATATATATATATATATATATATATATATATATATATATATATATATATAATAAAAGTTACCTGGAAAATAAATTGCATTGGAAGTTAAGAAATTTCAATGGGTGGTGTCGTGTGGGCTTTAAAAAATTGTATCCATATTGTTATTAAAATAAATTTCATGTTCGAAATTCTTCTCATAAATTTTCCCCCATATTTTCAGATAAGCCTAATGAAGATGTCCAATATTTTAACAAAACTAACCCAGCACCCAATCTCCAAAACCCAAACTCTGTCACGACATCACTTCAAAGTAGCATTGTGAATAAGTGGAAGCCAGAGCCAAAAGAAATATTGGCCGTTACTGATATTATGAAAAAAGATTTAGTGTTCATATTTCTACTTGTTAAATGATTTTACAGCCAACCTTTAGCCTCTGGTAGCATCTACATGTTATATGTTAAAAATAATTAATTTATCATGCTGTCTCATGCTACAAACATTTTAAAAATTGTTCTGGAATTACTCCTATGCCTGGTTTTAGTTCAAGCTCTCTTGTTCTTGTCTTGGCTTTTAGAACTCATTGAACTCTACATGCACGTTTGCGAGCTTTTTCCGGGTAGAGGGAAAGCATTGTTACTAATAAAGCAGGCATATTTCGTGGAGAGCTTCAAGAATGAAATAAATTAATAGAGCATTTACATAAATCTAACACATCTTTGAGATTTTGTTTAGTTTCTGAACTCGATGTCTGGGAATACACTTGATTTGTAAGCTCTCAAACAGTGAAAGCAGATCAAGTCAACTTGCAAAACAATCACAATAAGTTTGAATTGACTCATTAAACACATAGTTGTAAAGTTGAGGGTGCTCACCCATACCATCAGTGACCACTATAGTTTGAATACATGGGCAATATGGTGTGAAGACATCCGTGCATGTGGTCTTGTGTACACTTAAAGGTCTTGTTTCAAAATAGGGTTGAATGTGTTTGGACATAATCATTTTTAGTGAAATGTAGAAACTAAAAATAAAATAAAATTTGTTGTTCTAATGGCAGTTTATTAAATAGTTTTGCCTATTACCAATTACCATAATGTAATCTAGGTACTCCTATCAGCTGAATTAATTACAGTGTGTGGTTATCCGGTACTCATTTGAAGTCATATGGCCAATACATGGTGTAATGACCAAAATGTGTACATAAACCTTAAACACACGAGCAGGTTTCCTGAATCCAACCTTACATCTCTATCGAAAATTGAAATCCAATCAAAGAGGAAGGAGAAAGAAATTGACTGTTGTGGCTTATATTCGCTTCGTTGTTGTCGATATATTGTGATATCTGCCGCATGCTGCCTTTCAACATTGTCAACTCTGTGCTCCATCACTGCATGTAAAGAATTCCTGACTTTTTTCTCCTTATGAATTAGGCAAAATCTTCACATTCTGCACTAAGGCCAGTGCATAGAAAAGATCACAGCAAATGTAGTCTGAAATGAGTGTGATCAAGACATCAAAGCGTACGGTTTTCTCCATGTATCATTTTACCACAATTTACAGCATTGTGACAGTGGTGTCATCCTTCCAAAGGGAGGTGATCCACTGTGAGGAGTATGGCAAACTATATCGCCGAAAAATAAACAAAAGAATTTTCGATCGAGTGTCATGACTAATCATTTAGTTCTTAACCTATATTAAAAATGAAAGAGTATGGTATACAACGTGATGAACACTTTGTCGTGTTACCCTTTCATGGAAAGTGAAACATGAGTAGATTGAAAAGCTCTTCAACTCTTGATTCTTCTAAAAGCTTTGCTGACTAAAAATAAAATATAAATAAATAATGGATTTTTAAGAAATCGCCGTCGTTATTCAAGTTACAACCCGCTATCTAGGACGATGGGGTTGATCTTCTACAATTCCCGTATATATCTGCATCGTATTTCCTCAGTGCATTCATAGACTTATCTTGAAATGTAAAAGAAAAAAATGGAGTAGTGCAATATATTGTGATTAGGTCCCAATATCAGGAATCTTGGTTGGTGCAGAAGCCAAAAATATTGTCCTCTCTAACATAATTAATACGTGGGTACATGTACACTGTATAAAGTTTGGTATGTTCGCGATGTTTAAGTTTCCGATCAATACTAGAAGGTAAAAAATAATGTATTGGATTGACGTTGCGACGGACCAGCAGGCGGGGGTAGAGTTATATAACTAACGCTTTGATAGAAAGAGAAGTGGATTAAAAAGGATCATACTCCTGGCTTTAAGAACAAAAATTTAGATATTTTCATTGATATGGTAACATGTAACAGTCCATTCACTGAGCTATTTTATTTTTTTTACTTTTTGATTGCCCTGACATGTTACGGTGCCAAGGTTCGGGTGCCTTAAATTCACCGCTTACAAACTCCAAGTGCTCAAGAGCTATACACACAAATGAAATGACGTATGAAAGTTATACGGTATGAAAGGAAACAGCAAGTAAGTATGCATTGGTTATATCTTTTTCACGTGCAAATGTCCGAAGCTTTCAGGAGAGAGAGAGAGAGAGAGAGAGAGAGAGAGAGAGAGAGAGAGAGAGAGAAAAGAAAGGATGGTATGGTATGTGCATTTCTATATTATCAATCATGTAATAAAAAATATATAATAAACATTTACTAACTATTATCATAATCAGATAACTAAATGTGTGAAATATGGTAAGTATACATGCATGTGTCTGCCTGTCTATCCAAATATATATTTGTAAAAACTAGCAAATATATCTAATTCTAAGACAATTTTTATACATTACCTTTTGTATGATTGCACTCATTCTGTATCCATCCACTTGAACTATTGAGGATTAATTTTGCTTTTGAACAGTCTCAAAAATATATGAAAATGAGCTCCAATAGAATTATTACACACAAAACACAAATTATTTAAAATTTTCCCAATGTTTCTAAATAAAACCCCTGATTGTTGAGTATGCACAATTTTAGCTTGAACCCATCAAAGTCTGATACACTTAGCAACGTTGTATGGCAGAGAAGTACTTATTGCATTCATTCTAAATCACTAAATGTCACATTCTATTAATGCATAGATATAGCTTTGTTAATATTAGAATTCGACTACAAAATGATAAAAGGTTAGAACTCGGTGGAATAAGAGGCTACGTGCGATGCATAGCAATCCTCTTGTTAGAACTACTTGAAGTTAACAAAGAGTTAGTGTACTTAGCATGCATTGAACAAGTTATGGAACATCACTCATACAGAATGAGTCTGTTCTTGCATGCAAAATGAGAGTGGATATACTTTAATGACATTCACAATTTAGTGTACATTTAATTTTCAATTCATATTTCCTGTTTACTTACTTATATGTAACTCCAACGTACAAAAGAATAATCTGATGTGCACAGTATGGAGCATAGAAACGTAGGCCTTCAAGTGAATATACACAACTGTTGTAAATGTCATTATTGTAGGTAGACCACTGCAGATAAATTATAGAATATCGATGTTGGCTTGTTTGCTCTAGCTTATTGCTGACAAATAATTTCAGCTTTGTCGTCTTATCTTTGAAGAATGATTATACAAGCTTCCTTTTTTGTAGAGGTGGAGGTCACAGATAAATAATGGAGAGTGCACCGACAAGTGAGGGCTCCAAAGAAGCCCGTAGATAACGCGTATTATCTACCCAGAAGATAATCAATGGGATGAAAACGCTTTTTTCCGGCTTGTCTTGCACAATAATGGTGGTCATATCTTCACGATCAAGGTCACAGGTGTGTATCTTCACACTTTCTATAACTTTAGAGTTCTTTCAGCTTTAGCGGTGAAACGAAACTTTCTATACTTATACATCATCACTAGAAAGTGTCTCGTGTGCCACACTGGAGTCGTATCCTCAAAGTCATGGACATTGGTTATTATTGTACGTTTTCCATCACACTTTCCTTTTGTATCCATAACTTAAGATCCGTTTGAGATTAAGAGATACCTAAGGTCCATTAAAGTTGAGAGTCTTCTTTCAAAGATTATTTAAAACTCTTAAAGTATTGTAAAGAAAACATCCAGAATTCTGTGTTTTGATACGATTCTCGTTTAAATTGATAAATTAGGTGGAACGTTATTAATTTTTATAAGATAATAATTAATAGAAACAACTTTTGTTTCACTTAAATCATATTTTGCAGTAAAACCTGGACTTTATAGTATATTTATAGTAAACTGTTAAGCAGAAACGACAATGTCCATGAACATATAATTCACTTATAGTTAACCGATGAAAGGAAGCAAATGTTGTCTGAATCAGCTCTGTTTCATTTAGCGAGGAAATCCTTTACGCAAATGGCTTATAGTAACTATAAAAACAACGTATATGTCACTCGTAGATACAGCGTGGATTAATGTTTCTAATTTATATTTTTCTTATTATTGCATACATTGACATTTCACATTACCTATGCAAATCATAAGTAACTTATAGTGGAACTGAAGTTACCTGTAAGGCAAGCATATATAATTTATTAGTCAGAATAAGTTATTTTCGTACGTGCTGGTATATCAAGGTTAGACAAATTATGGCTAAAGTTCTAGACTATTAATGTTTAGTCAAATGTTCTGTATTACTAAGACAAATTGTGAGTAAAGTTCTGGACTATCAACGCTTTGCCAAGTTTTGGCAAAATGATTCGGTAGTTTCCAATGTATCAACATTCAGTTTTAACGGAACCACGTTCTGATTAGGTAGTAGAGCTATAACCTTAATTTGTCTAAATTTATTCGTAGTTTGTACTATGTTGGTTAGCCAAAATTCAGCTAAGGAAGACGCGTCGTTTCTAAACTGACATTTGGAGAAAGAGAGCCATTTTTATTTTCAGCTTAAGTTTCTGTTTGATGACTATGTACAGGTTGTAGATTTGGACAAATCATGGCTAGCAACCATTTAATTTTCTGAAAAGTTAAGTCCGATGTTGTATTTAAGTGAATTTAAATCGAACTTTGCCAACGGTTCACAGAAATAACACTGGCATAGAAAGTGTAGAGACTGAACCAAAGTCGGGCTTTGAAAATTGCAATCTGTGTTGTCATATTCGATTTAGGAACCTTAGCCAACTGTTGATGCTTCGTTTGAATAAACAAAGAAACTTAAATGAAATAGGAAGATGTTTTAAAGACTTTACAAAGAAATATAGTGATAATATAACGGATATGAGTTATCTCCCTTGTTGAAGATTGTTTTTAGTTTAGCTCTTTTCCATGCTGAAGGAAAATTAATTATTTAGAAAGACTAATATATATAATAGATATTACATTTTATTTGCCATATTCGTATGCATTTTTGCATTTATGAGGTCATGAGCTTGTGCTTGTTGAATGTCTAACTGGTTAATCTTATAAATTATTGCTTGCCTACTAATAATTATCATCGAATCTTTAGAAAATGGTGGCAATTCATACTTAGTGTAAGCTAGGGCAAATGTCTATATGTATGTAGCAGTGTTTCGAGACATATCAGCACAAAAGTGGTCATGTAGTGCCAACAAAAGGTTAAGTTCGAAACAAAGCTAAGGCAGAAGCAGATAAAACAAAGTTAATTAAAACTGGACATATTTTAATATCGATTATAGCAACTGTGCTTGGTGTAATTTAGCCGAAGTACTGTAACAAACATTGTATGTTATTCGACTGATGATCTCACGAATTTCCAATATGTTTTACGATTCATCGTTTTCAATTCACGAAGAGTGTTATTAATATTACTCTACCTTTTTTCCCACACCCCTTTTCATATTTTTGGCTTTATTACGTTACCTATGTTATTTAATCTTATTAAACTTTAACTAATGATATACCTTTTATAGACTGGATCTCTAATTTTAATTGATTTTCATAATATCTGTACTAAACCAGATTTTATCATTATGTTTTAGTGATAGACGTTTCAAGGGAATATTCTCTGTTACAAACTCCATAATCTTATTTGAATAAAGTCCGAGTCATCCATAGTTTTACGATAAAACAGTTCAGCTTATGCTTTATTACGAAGCAAATGTCTCAGGTGATCGCAATTCGCTCTTTATATAACTATATTTTTGTTTGTTTTTACAAGCTCTTTTAAAGTACGAATGAGACCTGTTGATATGTTTGCGTGGTTTCTGTGAGTCTTGTATGATATCTATTAATGTTTATTAAACCAAAGAACTCAATTATATCATGTAAATATGATCTTGGTGCAGACGGAAGTAGATTGGCAATCAAATTATCCATTACGATAACTGAAAGAGTGACTCAAGAACACTATAAAATGGATTATTAAATGATCTCCAATATAAATTACATGCATTGGTAGGTCTATAAAAGACATAGAATAAATGTAGAGAAGTTTAGTTTGATCTGAACCTAAATGTTTTCGAAATTATTCATTTGAATACGTGTTTGTCTCTCTTTGACAAGATTACGTTTGCAATGAACTGCAATTCTTGCCCCCTTGCCCCCCCCCCCGGTTGCTTCTCTATCACCTAAAATGTTTATTATAACCAGTAACGAGTAATTCATCATCCGAAAATTACCATCAAGATGAATTTCAGTGTAGGAAAGAATAGAATAGTCATCTGCAATGGTTTCAGTGAAAATGATGTTCGACCGAATACTTCTTACATTGCAATAGTAAATGGATAAAATAAGTGTTAATTAAGTCAGTGTAGAAAAATCGTTACATATTTTGGGAGATGCCGGTCCAGATGGTGTTTATCAGGCTGCATAAAAGGCCACAAAGTGTTGCGATGTTACAGCAAAAGGAGAGCGAGCCAGTGTTAGAGGTAAGAGGCCGTGAACGATTAATGAAAACGAGATGAGTGTAGATGGACGTTTAAGTATAAGCAAGCAGAATTAGTGAGATGTGAAATGATAGGGAATTACACACGGCATAGTAGATACACTCTGAAGCCATAAGTAACAGAGAGAAAAAAAAAGGAAATAGGTTACGGTATTGATCGAACAGACAAGATCTTACGTGGAAAGCATTGTAAGGATGGTGTGAAGAATTGTTAATTAGTTCAATAGTTACAGACTACAGGCTCTTATATTGTATTTAATGCAGGCGACACGCATGACGTTATCCCATAAACAATTTTTGTATATAAGTATCAAGCTTTTAAGTCTCTTTACACTTTCACAGGGTGTAGATTTAATATTATATTGCATGGAAATGCAGCCCTTCATCCATCGTGTTACACAAACTATCGACGTAACCTGAAATCTTCTGCTGTACACTGTTGAGTTTTTGAACGTTGATCTAGTGGGCAAAACTCCTACCTTAGCCACTCATAGCACCTAACAGTATATATTGACAAATCTTCATGCTGAAATTATGCGACATTTTCGAAAAATACGAATATATGAATACAATTTAGAACTATTCGACAAGATATATGGACTATATCTTTTATCAGATAAGGGAGGTTCTTACATTTGTGACAGTTTTACTATGGAAGATTTTGTTTATCTATCAATGTTAATAGAAAACAATAAACGTAGCAAAAGAACGATTACTTTATGTACACACTGTAAGACTGCTTTTAGAAATTGGATACAAAGGACTTCAAAATAGTGTTTGTCATACAAATTGAGAGGGGACTAAAAAGAACACAAAAATCGGCAAAGATTGAAGCTAGCCTAGATGTAAAGATGTTAAAATAGTTGAGTGAATAATTAGGTTATTTTTCAAGAGATCATTGTATCCTGCATTTTCATTTTTCAAGTATCATTAGTTTTAGGCAATTAATCTGTCCGATGTGGATGTGTTATAATAATATTGTTATGTAAATAGATGTAATACTGCTCTTGTAGAGGAGACAAGCATATAAAAGTTTCTAACAAACCAAGAATATCCAACTAATAGATTCATACAAAACTGTTCTGACTAGATTTACATTATAGGACAAACATTCATGAACGTGTTACATATACAGTGCAATCACTATAAAACATCCCCTATGACGTCATCCGTGCTTATTGCCAGTTCTCTTTGAGGCGTTAGGTTTCATTTATTTAATGCTTCGATATAATGTCATCATATATATCCGCCATCCACTTCTAAGCCGTCTTATAAACGGGAGCTCCATATGTTTTCTTTTAAGTGATGAACATATTTGTATTTAGCTTCTTTCATTACCTTCACAAATCAACAAGTCATTTCTCTCAAAAGTACTGAATGAAGAAGCATGAATTATCTACGCTAATTGAGAAAATAATGTTCACTATTACAGTCAGAATATACTCGTCCATGTTTGGATATATGGATTGATATGGAGTTGTTAATATTTAGAAACCAGCTACAAAACGATAAAAGGTTAGAAGGTGTATCTATGTAGTAAAGAGGCTGCTTCCGGTGCATAGAAATCGCCACTGTTAGAACTACTTCAAGTGCGAAAAAAGATTACTCTGCTGCACATGCATTGTACAAGTTGTCGAATATGACTTATAGAGATCGAGTATGTTCTTACTTAAAAATGAGAGTTTACATATGTTTTAATAACAGTCTCAATTTAGTGTAATATGACATTGTTTTTTTTAATACTTTTTCTTCAGTCCTTTCTTTTTCTTTTCTGCTGGCAATGGCGTTGACATCAACTTTTTGATCCAACCAACCCTTGATGTCGGTGTTAACTTGATGTTTTAGTAGGTGGGGTTTAAAATTCTTTGAACAATTCGTCTTTCTGCTCCGTTGCTGTGACCGTGTCTGTCATCTTTGTAGCTGCTGATTAACTTTTTTCTTCGGTCTTTATGACATTCTTGAAATCTCTTAGAGTTAGTTTGACAGTCTCGTAAAACTTTCTAGTAGAATAGTTAAAGGCGTTGCAAAATAATTGCCCCTTTCGTAGCGACATTTTCCTATTCTGACAAATCTGTTGAATCCATCAACGATTATAACTCTTTTGAGACTAGGTGAGGTATTCATTGTTTCTTACCAATGGTGGAGTTCTAACGACTGTTTGTAAGGAACTATACCTAATTTTCGTCCTTCTATAACATTCAGGTCTACAGGTGTTGTGTCCATCCAGAAAGGTCTGTCCTTTTAATGTTCACCTTAATCAGACATGTACGTCATAAATGTGCCCGTATGTACATCATAGGGTACATTTAAAAATCTCTATCTGACCCGCACCCTGAAAGAAGTTGCACATGTCTGACTTAAACACTCGTCCTCAATAAGTTCCAGCGATCGATTATAACAACGGACCTATAAGCATGGAAGGAAATCCTCCTCGTTCAACGAACATTGTTTTTCTTCTTTTGACTGAATGGAGTTTTCTTTTCACTGTTCGTCAAAGAAGGTGACGATGTCGTTCTAATATCTATTTCTGTATCTTGATACATCGAAACAACATTGACAGACTGTATCTATCGATGTCTTTAGGTCATTTTTGTACGATCTGTTTTCGCATCGGGGCGTTGGTTTTGGTAAGTACTGACAAAACATCCCACTGTATAAATGTAAGCAAGAAAGGATAAACATTTTTGGACGTCAACGATCGTGTGAACTCTTAGAGAAAAACATCTTGTTCAGAGTAACTGAAGTGAGTATTGTCCAAGACTTCTTCTCCATTGGTTGTTGGGACGTCGTACCAACTTGACTTTGAGCACCACGGGACGACGACGTGTTGTCAACGGACTAAATAACGCCGGTTCTTGTTTGGACAAATCAAGTAAACTTTGTAACATTCCTGTTCTGTCTTGCACGTTTTCTCAGGGTATGCGACCTTTTTGGATGCAGCAGCAGCCAGAGCAGCAGAAAAAAATTGTACCAAAATTTGTATATAAATACACAAGCCTACATAACCTATGACACATCCCAGTATGAGTAAATTCTAGTGGAAAAATACTGGCCTACCTGACATATGTCACATAAGTCTAATTGCGAAATGCCCATGAAAATACTATGTAAACAATTGGACAAAAGGTAAGTGTGTATTTTCAAATAACCATACAAAGTTAAGTATATAAACATCATACATAACACTATATAACGCATGTTCAAATCTAGGACAGTTAAATAAATTGCCTCGTTTACTGTGACAACTTAGAGAAAGGCATGGCAATTTACTGAATTGAAAATGGCGTTGATCTTAAAGACAACAAGGAGTATGTAAAAAAACAACAACTATATATTCATTTTATCTTAAAGCCGAGACATCGCTCCTTTTCTCAACATTCATTTCAACGTAAGCGTCGGATAAATTGTTACACATTTCTACCTGTTGGCTGACAAACATTTCAGCTGTTTGCCATCCATTCCCCAGCTAAGTCATTTTACAGAAATATAAATGCAATAATGCAAAAAACGTAATCTTAATTTTGCACAAAGGGAAGTTTTATGTGATGTGTATACTTCGTGCTCCTGCACCTATGGGTTCGTAGAGAGCTTAATGGGTTAAATAGTATAACAATATCTACCGTCGGAACATTTTCTGACAGTTTTTCATCCTTTCACGATAATTTACATGTGTCTGTTCGAAAAACAATGCAAGAGATATTGAACGAGGTTTGGTGTAATACCGACTTGTTACTTTGCGACAAAAGAGTGGTTATTTGGTCGCAATGGAAGTTGTCAAAGCTTGCATTTTTACTTGCTATTTTTATATTGAATATTGCATGATATATTGTTCATGTTTAATTGTGACAGTGTTCAATATATTCCCTGTCGTCTGTTTTTAATTTTTTTTCTTAAAACAATATGCATTGATCTTTTTTTAAAAAAGTCAAAAGAGCCAGTTATATACCTTATGTCAGGGAAGTCGGGGGTATTCCAGAGATCTTATACTTTGGATGGACTAAATCGGTTACAAAATGGCAACGGGCCAATATGGAATGACAATGCGTACCACATAAAGCCGAATAGACATATCTGTATGTGCATGCATATTAACGTGCTGTAATCAATGTACTGGAACAAAGAGTCAAATGTCTCTTTGAACAACAGTCAAAATTATGTTTGGTTGTATATATAAGTTGACAGGGAAGACAATAAAATTGTGGCTAAAACTGATGAAGGAAAGAAGAAGAGTATAAGTTGAAAGAGTCCATTAGAGGATAATAACCAGAAGTTCAGGTGCAAAAATTCAAGGCAAGAGAGATAGTGAACTATATAAATAGTATACAACATGGTACGTACACCTGCAACCAAGTAGCAAGGAATAAACGGAGATAAGTGAAGATTAAAGATGTCAGGTCAAGCCTTGACAAAGTCCCAACCATGTGCCGCACAAGTTTGGATGTCGTATACAAGGCATGGCGATTACTTTTATAAAAACTTCTGGGTGGTCATGTTCATTCCCACATTGTCTTTATCTCAGCCCAGAATCCCTGTATGGTATGCGTCCAAGTGGGTGCTGTGCCAGGGGAAGAAGAAGGACGCTGGGAAATGGCGCTCAGAAAAGAAGAGTCTCGGGTCAGAAATCTCCTTAATCTTTTACGGCTCCGGCAAAAGACGGAATGAGGGATGCTCATCCTCATTATAAGGATCTACCTAAGCCTTGACATTATTGCCCTGAATCGCAGACTGTGGTGGTGGGCACTGGTTGGCAGCGTTAAAATTTAACTCTGTTCACTCCATCGTGGGATCAGAGAGAGCCAGCTGACCTAGATTTTCCCTAAACTCACTCGGGAGAAGGGGGAGGGGATGGGCACTATTCTCTTTTGGCACCGCGTCCAATTGGATATTTACCATAGATTTGCTTGTTATGTCCATCAAGGAGACTGCTGTAGTTCAATGTTTGAATTTAGTCATCTTTTTACTACGGTGCAGTAGATTTGAGTTAAAATTTTGATATTTATTTTTATACTCTTAGTACATACATTTTCAAGGTACAAATGGAAATTAGAGTTCGATTTTCTTTAATTAGAGGAAGGAGGAGAAGAAGATTTGCATTTGCATGCAGTATCTGCAAACAGATGCTAATGTATGCGTTACAATTCACACAAACTTTAACATTTTGAAATATAAATTAAATATATTGTCTTGATCTGTGATTGGGATTTTATTATTTGATTTCACACATTCAGAAAAGGATTTACAACATAGTAATTGGCAGCACCTTAATTTATATTCGAAGATAGGAGTGATAAAATTTCATACAATTCTTGAAACCAGAATGATATGACATTAGCATCTTGAGTCGGAATTAGTTCTAAAACAACTATTGACCTCAACATCTACGTGAATATTACATCTCAAATAAATAATTATAAATTCTGAATGAATTTTTTGGTTCTGTTTCTTTCTTATGGAATTGATGGTTTCATCGATATTTGTACCTTTCCCAACAGCATTCAGTTTCGTTGGCTGTTAGTCGTAGGTAATACTAATACTTTTGTTGCTCAGAGAAAGAAAAAAAAAGAGCAAAAAGTGCAATATAATAACTGGGTTAAGTCTTAGATATTCCATTCTTTCTCCAAATTTTTTTTTGAAATAATGAATTAAATTATGTTAACAAATAACTTTTTATCGATTCTTTAAATTGTTCTAACTGGACTGCTGAATTATAATTAATGATGTATATTGTAACCGGCAATATATTTTTGTTTTTGTGTCTACATTCTGTTGCCAAAATTTTGTCGAAAGGCGTATATATTTTTTTTTTTTTTTTTTTTTTTCTCGAAGTGACTTTTGAGTAATAAACGAATTGATATTCACAATCAATTTTATCAAATATTGTTGTCATTCTTTTCACATTGTGACCACAACGACTCTTCGGTTTTACAACCTGTCGTCTGCTTGGATCACATGTAGTTTACTTCCTGGTCTCTCTAGGCCGTTTCCAGCTAATAAATAATTGCTGTTACAAAAACAGAAGATATTTCTATCAAGCAAAATGCTTTCTTCAAAGCGTACTTCCATGTTATTTCATGGTGCATGGGTAGTAGGGCATACGTATAATTGAAAGATAATTGCAATTGTGTTTTCATGTGTTATGTGCTTGGAATTACGCAATGTAAGTCAGAAATATGACACGAGCACAGAGTATAAATCGAAGAATAAAGAAACCTATATATTGACGGCAAAAGAAAATATACACACTGCCAGTAACTAACTTAACTCCATGATTTTATCGATGATTTTTTCAGCTCAGTACTGATCACTTTGGAAAGATTTTGCTTCGTTCCTTATCAAAAACTACGTGTATAACAACTGGTAGGAAAAAGCTAGTTAATAATAATGACAGGGTCTAAATAGTTCTGTGAACTCCACAGAGAACCTATATAACTGAATAATCGCCAGTAATAAACTTTAGTAGACACGTTGGTACAAAGGTAAACATTATTTTGTTTATTTAATTTTAATGTTCTAAAATCATTTGGAAAATGTATGTTTAATTTAAAAATCATTCTTCAATGTGTCCAAAATAATTAACCTAATGAATGGCATCGTAATAAGAAAAATTGACAAAACCTGCTTTCAAAATATGAGAAATACATGCATATAAAACTTTAGCAATTTTGCTTTTTTATTGTATAAAAATATATAAGTATTTTCCAAGCAAATACAAGCAAGAACACGGAAAGCATTTTATTTTAAATAATACTTATTGAAGTAAACTAAACGTTCATTAAACGTTTCACAAGGACAAAACAACAACAGGATTAGGTTTGGCTTATTTTAATTCCTCTCCTATTTTAAAATGCAAATTTATTAACATCATAATTCTATTACAAGCCTTATATTATAATAGAAAAAAAAAAAAAAAAAAAAACATGCGACCGAATGCTTGTAAATTATCTTTTTCTTCAAAAGTAGACTGTAGTTTGACAACAATATTTAACATGGGAGTGTATCTTTGCACAAATGAACTACATCATATGCAATCATTACGTCCATTTAATTTGAATCACATGAATAAAAAAAACATATTATAACAGAATTATTTGAATGAGACTGACCTATATGATAAGGATAACAATATAAAGGGTTTGTGAAAATTTAGAGTTAGTGCAGATTGATTTTTAAACTGCATAGATTATTAAACATTACTAGAATATACATTTGAACAAAATGAGATAAGTAGTATTGAAGGCTCTTGTGTAAAAATTTAAATCAATGGTAAATATATATAATATTAAATATTCCGGTCCTGTTGCTGAGTCTGTGCAAAATGATTGGGGGAAATTTACCTTAGATATTGCTTCCATTAGATTTGATACCTTTGTATTAAACAACACATATGAGAAAATTGTTACGGTGTCTCTAGATGGAATGTGTCTAGGTTATCCGGATTAATTTTAAAGATTCACTTCCTGGTTACTTGTACAAAACAACAAAAAACAAACAAACAAACAAAAAAACATAAAAAAGAACAAATGTGCTTATTCATATATTCATATGCTCCTCTATTTACACTAGTTTAAACTTGTAGGAGATAATACCCTATGTGTCTTAACCATAACATTTCTGAAAAAGTTTAAACCATTAAAGGACTATATTTTCTTCGTGACAGCTATCTGACAAAACACTGGATAAATTAAGTAGGAGCAGTATCTCTAATTTTAGACTAATTATGACATTATGTCCTAGCGAGCCTTGGAGGTTAAATCTTAAAATGTAACACTGTATATTCAAATATACCATGACACAGGAATGAAGAACTCCGACTCAAGTCATCTTCTGTTCTATCTATCGTCATTTCTTATATATGGCACATGACACAAGTGGCACATTGATCAAGGTATATCATATTAAGGACTGTATTATTTTATACAATATGTTTCCTAATTTAATTTCGAGACACATACTAGTATAAAATAATAAACATCTCTATGTTGTGCCAAGCATTATTGGTCCGTTATCTTTATTAACATTTTTCTCTCGTCCTCTCTCTAAAATGTCATCTCTATTAAAATGCATGCATAGTAAATCCCTCTGTACCTGCCATGTCCTTTTTCTTTTTCTTTCTTAGCATACATTTGTCAAATTTGTCATCTCCCTAACCATACTCATGTTTTCAATCTTATAGCTCGATCTCAGCTCTATCTGAGCAACATTACAACACATAATTTCATATCACACATTTTGTGTAACCTGGGGTTATGGATCGCAGTTCAGTTACTGTGTAAAATACATAGAGGATATTTTCTTTTCCTCCATAAATAGCGGTTATATTTCATCGTGCAGTACAAATTGACCTAAATCATATGTTGATCCAAAGTCTTGTCCTATACAAACTAAGAGTGAAGTTCTAGGATATCTGGCGTTTATTGGAGAGGCTGAACTATAAACAAATCAACGTATCATGGGTCTCAGATTTTACTTCCGGGACAGCATGAATGCCTGATTAATCACGGTACACTGTAGTCAAAATACACATAGAGAACCGCACCGTAACCCTCATATTCTAACACGATAAACAATTTTAAGTCAGGGAGGATAATATACTCTTCAAATAGGAATGGAATACATTCGTGGTACTGACCCAAAAGGAATAATTGTAATCATGTACCTTCTGTACCTGAAACTGGTCTGCATTTGGGAGAAGTCACAAACTGACCGGGAATGTGTCAAAGGTAAAAAAAACTCTGTACAGAAATTTTTAATATTTTGTGCAATATGTTATTCTTTTCTTCATAATCGATTCACGTTGTGTTCCTGTTCATCGGTTTATAGTACAAGCAGATCCCCCCCCCCACCAAAAAAAAAACAAATGCATTCTAGTACAATAAATGAAGATGTAAACCTGTGTTCATAATTGTACGTTCTACTTCATTCTATCAATGTTCCCTATTATAAATATAGCAATACATATGCAGTACGTAATCATTCACCATACTGCTTATGACACAAAGCAAATTGGCTATTAATACGACGAGGTCCGATCTGGCTGTTCGGAGAATAAGAGTTAACCTATGCAGATAGAGGGTATAATTTGCTTTTATAAATGTAGATCACAAAGTAGAAAACTTTTAAAATAAGTTATGAAATATAAAATAGAATTATGAACCACTTATGTATGCCAATAGCAATAGCTATGAGAGTTGTGATGGTTTGCTTGATCACGTGGATTTTGATTAAACATACAAAAAAGGGGTTTTATATGAATCACGTGGATATTCAAGATATGCATGATCCAGTGACGCTATGGAGTTCTTTTTAAAATATAAGGAGAATAATAAAATGAGCCTCTTCATCCAATAGTACTACTAATATTGAACTACATGATTTAAACCAAATTCCAAACAGCAAAGGAAATATAGAACTTAAAGAATGCACTTGAAATAGCCATTCTAGTCTTTGTGAAGAACTTGTAGCTTTGACATGGACGTTTCTCAGAGTGTAAGTTTCATATATTTAAAATTATAATATTTTATGGCTCTTTTATCATCTGTTGTTAATTCTCGTCAATTTCTATATTGATAAGACAATCTTTTTCAGCCGATCTTTCATCGGGTACAAGCTGTCAAACCTTTGCTGATAAAGTAACTCCTTTATAAAGTGTATGGATTTTTCACTTATCAGATTGAGCGTCAATGCATTACACTGTGTGTAAAATAAATCCTCTATCAATATCAACGGGTACTTCTTCTACAAATATCTGTGTTGGGAGATGTAACATAGCTAAGGATTATTTCCTCTGAATAAAATATAATTAAATAAATGATTATTTCATCCGATGGGCAGAATCACAATTTCGAGGAAAAGAGGGATTCTTTAGGTCTCCATATTGTGCTTGCTTTCAGATTGAAGTTAAGTTAGGTTTCATCACATGTGATAAAACCTTTAAAGAAAATTATACCTTCTATTTACAATCTTCAACAATATAAACGTTCTGTTTCCATGTTTTAAAAAAAGCACATTACATGATTTTTCTTGCTCCTGTGAAAGACGAAATTCAAGGACAAAATATACATGCCAGATGTAAACTAACATTGCTGTTAAGGAAAGCATGCATATATTTTCATTATGCTATTACTTTTTTTTTATAATTTTGCAAATTAAGCAATATATTTATAGAATCAGATAGTCTGTGAATCTCAAAATATTTCACATTATAGAAAGAAATTAAGGTACAGTTTGTATAAGTTTTTTGCTTTTATAATGGCACTTGGAAAGCTTTTTAAAGGACTCTTTGTGTAGGTAATGTATTAGTTATTATATGATTGAGTTATTTATAATTGATGCATACATATATTAATAAAATTGGCGGAAATCTTTAAAGTGTATGAAGAAATCTCTTGGGGCAGAAAATTGTAAGCTAGATGTACTTGCACTCACTTGAAATAGGTTTTACCATTTGCGATGGGACACGTATTGAGTATGTGCTCCCAAAGACTGTAAACAATAACTGGAGAGATATCTTTATCCGATATATATTATTGTTGTAATCTGATAAACTGTTTGACGTGTCATGGTTATATGGAAGTTGCCCCTCTTTATTCTGAAGAGAATTGAGATATATATTACAAGCACGACACATGTACATTTATCATGCGTTCATTGGACTATTTTATTATTATCGGTTGTCACGAGAGTTATGCTCAATGATTTATACAACACAATGCCACTTAAAATAAATTCAAACTTACTGATCTCTCTCTCTCTCTCTCTCTCTCTCTCTCTCTCTCTCTCTCTCTCTCTCTCTCTCTCTCAGATTATTCGTGTAAACTGAAACTACGTACAAATCACTTATGCAATGTTGGGTCATTTAACTTTTGGATATTTTCTTTACATAGCCAAGGATACAAGAAAGTTTATAGATTGCTGTTGATTTTTTCTTGCGCTACTCTTCGATGATTCACTATCTCCAAGTAAGGGACATTCCATACCATAGTGTGGGAAACAACTATCGGGTCACAGATTGAAAATAAATTAATGGCTAAGTGGCTATTTAAAAATTGATTAAATTTGCACAGGCTGAAAATCACTGACACTTCTTGTCAACCACACCAAAAAATTGTATGTCGTGAGTTTATTTCTTTTTCTTCAGTTGGACACAATTATAAACATCACATTAGTTTTCCGCAATAGAAAGCCTGCATGACCGATTTACGGTTGGTCGAATTTTCTAAAGATTTCCTAGAGTATTGTATAATTTACGTTGACTTTATCATTATCTTTCACAGGGTTGTTATTGTGACTATTAAAATTGTATATGAATGTTTCTGTTTAATTACTTAATAAAAGGCAGAATTCGTAATCACGTATGTCCACGTCCATGCTCCTTAGATGTCAAAGCTGTACATTAAAAACATGTAGGTAAGAATTGATAAAATATCGATGACGTCCTCATATAGTGATCAGGTTATTTAGAACTGCGCAGTGTGTGCATTTTGTTCACATAAGCTGTCAACTTAAATATATATTGATAAGTTTGTTTATCTTTACCAAAATATTACTGCATATTATAGGATACAAGGGAATGCCCACATCCTTGAAATGTCATCGCTCTAATAATATATTTTATATCTTTGACATTATATAAAATCGTTAAGTAGCATGCCATTTTTATCGACAATGAATGGAAAGACAGAGAAAGACAAAAGGAAAATTACCATCAGGGCTAACAATACAAAAGCTAAAATCTTTTGAAATAGTTAACTTCCTAAAAGCTGATTTTTTAGTTCATTTCGAGATTAAAGTTACACTTTGCGCACTAGGACATAAGGGTTTGTATTAAAAATCCCGTCACATATCTTTTCTTTACTCTGCAAATATATATAAATGCACAAAAATAACTATTGATTCCTCATTTGATATCCTGTGCAAACAATATAGGATAGACAGTTTAGCAACTCATCAATATATGGGCAAGTGGTTAACCGTTAAAGCGTTAGGCCGTTTGATGCGTACTGTAAATTTGGATATCTGCCAAAAGGTACATGCATAGATATTGTGTACGGATAGGCTTTGACACTAATAAGCCAACAGGAGGTGGAAGAATCATTATCGCTAAACCTTGAATAGAAATGCGTGTGGGTTAAAAGACTTCAAGTATCCATGTAAAGGTAAAATTTAATGATTTGTACTAACATAATACACTTTGTTTGCATAATCATTTAAGGTTTAGAGTATTTTTTGCCAGTATTAATTACCTTGCATATACTGGTGACATGTGCATATGTAAACCAATACTTGTATTGACCTGGATTTGTCACAGTAGAAACACTAAACCATTTTACCTTTAAATTTCAGAACGGTTAATTGTTTTAGCTTTTTTTCAATACAAATTTGGAAATCTGTCTTTTTCGACTCATACTTAAATTTGAAAAGAATTTTCTGAAATAAGTTGTGGTGGCAAAAGTTAGACTTTATTTAGGTCTGATATCAATTCCAACAGAAAGAGGGATGCAACTTGGCTCTGTCTAGAGATTAAGTGAAACAGATGAGGGTGGTTGGTCGAATAGACAGGGGAACTGATATAACAGAAAAGCTAGAGGATATACTGATTACGGTAGATTCTAAACAACCGTGAGACTGCTTTTCAACCCGGAAGATTATTACCAAGTTTAGATTAAGCGAGAACCTTAATATTGGGATATGATGGACGGATTAGCCTTTTGATTGTTTTATAGATATTCTAGTCACGTTTCTTCAGATGTAAAACCTAAAAAATAGTTTGCAAAATTGTGGATGTTTGGTACAATGTGTTTTATCGAAGAACGGTAGATCAATAAAATACGATTTTTTTCTCCAAAAGAGGGTGTCCTGTCTAATTCAAGTCTAATGTACAAAATTGTACCACGTTATAGGCTATTTAAATTCCAGTCATTATAATCACATAATAACAGTACGTTGTTCGAGCGGAAAGTCGTGTGTTCAAGCATTGTTCGCTAATTCAGGATGTTAGCACTACTGCTATTTGTTGCAAGATCTACACATGAAACCCTGTTTCGCAAGGCTCCATGTCGCTTTTGGGTTGTTGATTACAGATCAGATATATTTTTCTATTATTTGAAACATGTCGAAGTGATTTTAAATTGAATTTGATCTTCATAACGTTCTGTACTCGAAAGAATTTAAATTTTGTTCTCTTTGTGTGCATTGATGTGATAGTTTGTTTTCAGTCTCTCACAAACATTAGAAATAGGGACGATATATCACATTTCGTCAACATTTGGTGTCAGCATTAAACTTTACTTACAGTTATGGTGGATTTCAATTATATATTATTTACTTACAAGTATTCACTAAAGCTATAATATATATATATATATATATATATATATATATATATATATATATATGTGTGTGTGTGTGTGTGTGTGTGTGTGTGTGTGTGTGTGTTTGTGTAAATACTTAGAAGCAAACTATATTGATTAAGTATCAGTTAGAAGATAGGCGCAAGATGGATGCAGAGATAGCATACGGTGGGGTGACGAACAGAGCATTGGTAGGGAAACAAAGGGCACTTTAGAGCCGAGTTTTCTCTGCCGATAAATCTTTGAGTCTCCCTCCTTACGGTATCACAAGTATCAGACGACAGATTAGTGTCTAACTGATTTATTGTGCGGCTGCAACTTTATTTCTGATTTTCATATGAACAACTCTATTTTTTTTCAGCTATCTGACACGTGCTTTCCTTATGCGCTTCTTTTCCAGTATCCCATCTTTTTTAAATGTTACATCATCAATCTAGATGCATGCAACTAATCGTTTTCGACCGTCACGTGATCATATTCGTGTCTATATCAAATCGCATCAATTTGTCATTTGTGTATGTACCTGCTGTGATGTTGAAAATGACTTCTCATTCAATAAAAATAAGGCAGCACATTTGCGGGTCATCACTAATGCCCAAGTTTGTACTATTCTTTAAAAGACAGTATCTGTTAGACGATATGCGCGACTGGGTAACCAGAGATACCGTAGGATGGGGTGATGAAAAGAGTATTCATAGAAATATCGAGTCCACTTTAGCGCCCAAGTTTTATCTGTCAATATCCTTTCGGTCTCAAGTGGGATACCATAGATATCGTAGGATGGGGTGACGAAAAGGGTGCTGGTAGGGAAACCAAAGGCGCTTTAGGGCTGATTTTTCTCTGCCGATACTATTTGGGTCACCTATCCTGTGATATCACTGGTATCACACGAGCGAATATTGTCTAACTGATTTATTGTATGACTGCTACTTTCATTCCGATTTTTATATGATCATCTCTCTTTTTTTCACCCAGGTCACTCATGTTGCCCTTATGCGTCTCTTTCCCAACATTCCGTATTTTCTTCAATTGTTGTATCATCTATCAAGCTACGCGTAGCCAATAATTTTAGACTGCTCATGTGAGCATACTTCTGTCTATTTCAAATCGCCAACATTCGTCATTTGTACATGTACGCTGGACAGCGCTGTTATGTTGAAAAAGGTTATTCTATAAATGATTTTGTCGCACGTGTTGAACCATTTGAAGGCAATGCGGGATTATATACTGTTACGACTCTACGGTCTAAGACAAATGTAACAGAAAGAAAGTGAAAGCAACAAATCAAGTAAAAATCAACAAGCAATTTATTCGAGACAATTAAAGTGAAAATTTGAAAGACACTTACAGTAAGGTGAACTAAAATCCAAATAATCCAATAATACTAAGTGTCCTAATCACAAGTCCTAAATATAGAATGTTCCGAATGAATCACTGTATCCTTTAATGTGCTGATGTGCCAATAGTATTTAACGTACTGATGTGCCAGTAGTCTTTAATGTGCTGATGTGCCAAAATGAAGTACTCCAGAATATCTTTGAATAAGTTCACATAAATCCCAAAATCATCAGTTAAAAATGCAAAATCCAAAAGTCTATGAGCACTTTTATAATCCAATGAATATTTTAAATAATTCATCTCTCTGAATTTGGAATGATTTTTCACAACTGTAATAACTCTTTAAAAGACTGATGATAAGGTCGAAACTGATAAACTGTCCACTACACATGGTATATATAAAGATAGGTCACATGACAGAATGTTCTAGAATATTATAGTGTATGTGACTTTTGACACATAACTTTAAAGGAAATTATGGTTTTATCTGTAAATAAAATCAACCCTGACCTCAAATGGAATAAACAACTTGTTTACCAAACCGTCCTTGAACTCAAATACTAAGTAAACAACCTAATTCAAGAACAATAGCTAAACATATCAACATTATACTTAACAATAAGGTTTAAGGAAATATCAAAGTCAAGAAACATTTATAACTTCCTAAAATATTTATAATATTATATAAACATCATACATAATAATACACATAAGGATCTTCTTAATGCGAAATGCACGCCGTATGGAAGGAACATTTATGGACAGTTGGACATGTAAATTTGACTGCTTCCTGATAACTTTCTGCTGCTGAAAGAAAACTACATTATCTCATCTGTTGAAGGAAAATTGACTTCCTAGTTCAAAACTTTCTAACAGTCCAACCTAAATTTACCTCGAAATATCACATTGCTTTATCTTCTGGAACATATTCATATTGTGTTCGAATGAGTTTTGCGGAATTTATGCCTGCAAAATATTGCCAAAAATATGTCAAATTGAACATACTATATGGTATATTTCGGGATTTATTTCGTGCAGTAGTGGTTCAGAAGATTAGTGGGGATTTTTTTTTTTCTTCTCCATTGCGTTGATTTATTTTTGTCCTTTCACAATTAGATGTTTTCTTTTCTTGTCCATCTACAGTATGGCACAATAAATGCAATCTATTTTCAATGTTCGTTATTTCATTTTATTCTCCGAGTCGGTTTCGAAAAGCTATTGTCTCTCTCCCTCTCCCCCCCCTCTCTCTCTCTCTCTCTCTCTCTCTCTCTCTCTCTCTCTCTCTCTCTCTCTCTCTCTCTCTCTCTCTCTGACGCCATAAATCAATATTCCACTTGGTAACTTCCATTCGTGAAATACCTGGTATTGGTATCCCGTACCCCGTGGTCTGGCTGTAGGTTACCAGAAGTTAGATTAACGAAAAACATCAGACGAGTAAGCCGCTGTCATACAATAAATTTAAATATACCATTATATTTAAATGAAGGACTATAATTGGTGCTTTTTCGCATTTTCTCATATATGGTACATTATGCCAACTGCACTTTTATCATCGTCTACCATTCTAATGACCAAATTGTCTTGCAGAACAGGTTTTCAGATCTGCTTATAAGACATATATATATGAGCTGTTAAGCATCTCGTTGTTTTTGTCAAACGTTATTGGTCTTTCATCTTTTTCAGCATCTCTCACCCCTCTCTCTTTCTCCCTCAATCCCACCATCCCCGTCTATCTCTAAAAAAACATGCTCTATTTCAAATACTTGCTTGGTACCGTCCACCTGTAATAAAATTGTCATTCCTCATCATTCACTTTTAATTCACCTCCTCTCCGCCATCATACCTGAGTATTTTCATCTATGTGTCCGATTTTACGACTATCTGAGAAATTTTACAACACAGCATGTTCACATATTATATTTTGGAACAACCTAGAGGAAGTAAGAGACATATTCATAAGTGGCCATAAATCTATCCACAAAGTAAATGACGTCATAATTATCAGTAAGATAGTATGGACGGCGGCTGGTCTTACCTGTTTAAACTTTTGTGGACATGATTTAATCTCCACTCCTATACAAGACAGAACATGAAAATATAAAGTATGACCTTCTTGAAGTTCCTTTAAAATCTAAATCAGAGTCCAACTGTGAACAGCTATGAGCGCTGAAATAATACTGAACTATATGATTGAATCGAGATTTGAAAAGCAAAAGAAAAAAGGAGAGAAGAATACAGTGAACATTTTCAGTGTCTAACGGACAACTTGGGATATTATGCGCTAGTACACTAGACTGTGTACAAACTAAACCAACTTTTATATCAACAGGAACGCCTTCTTAAAATAGATGTGTTTACAAATGCAGTGCATCTAAGGATTATTCCCATGGAATAAAAAAAAAACTGACGTCCAGCCGCTCCGGAATCACGCTTTCGATCGATCGATCGAGGATGAGATAGATTCATTGTATTTCCATATTGATACTTGCTTGTTTTCGGGTTGCACAAGTATGTGCGATTGGTATAATGTACCATATATGAGAAATTGCATGCCACATATTTTTAAAGAAAAAAATACCTCCTATCTGCAGTCTTTCTTTAATAAATTCTGTAACATATATAACATATTTTCTCCAATTTTTAAAAGAAATGCAGACACAAAAATTTATAGTTCCTCTCAAAGAATAATTTCAAAGCTGAAACAGGTATGTCAAATTTTAAATACAAGCCCTTACGAGAAATGCATTTATGTATTCTGAAGTGGTTCGGAATCTAGAAATAAAATGCAAGAATCTATCAGAACATAGAGATGCAAGTTAGACGCATAGGCAATTGAAATAGCCTTTTTCATTTGCGGAAATGTGCTTAAGTACACAAATTCAAGTATTGTTCTTCTAGTGTTATGTATACAAATAGTTCGTGATTTATAATTCTTAGTATGCTCTCGGCAACATGCAACATTTATTTAGTATGCCTTCATAAGGACTGTAAACATTAACCTGACAGTAATGACTCTCTGATAAATATTAACTTTGAGATTTTATACATCGTTAGGTAAAATGTATGCCTTTTTATTGTAAAGAGATATATATTACAAACACGGCACCTGCACTTTTTTCATTCATTGATTGGGCTAAGTCTGCTTTGTTGTTATTGGTTGTCAACAAAATACTGCTCAATGATGGCTACAAAAGAATCACACCTTAAATAAATTCAAATCTCTCTCTCTCTCTCTCTCTCTCTCTCTCTCTCTCTCTCTCTCTCTCTCTCTCTCTCTCTGATAGTGTTCATGTCAATTAAGCTATGTACAGGTATTGCCGTACTTACGAATGATCGCTTGTGAAATGCTGGAGTATTAAATGTTTGAAAGATTTATATCTTTACATAGCCTAGGATCCAAGGGATGGAAAATCACTTTAAAATATATAGCTTTGTGTAGATTATCTTGCCCTACTCTTAGTGGACTAATCATCCCTAAGTAAGGGCCACTCTATAGGAAAATATGGGACAAATTACGAGGTCACTAATTGTCCATAAAATAATATCTGATTGAGCATAAAAAAAATTCATCATTTGCAGGTGTTCCAGATTATATACTCTGTTTTAGCAAATATACAAAGATAGGTGCATGTTGTGGGTGATTTTTTCTTTTTGTATTAAACAGTTATGGAAATACTATCGGTTTTCCCCAACAGAAAGCCCGTGTGGCCGATTTACGGCAGTTTCTTATTGACTTAAGGTTTCCTAAGGTATCGTATACTTTTCCTTCACTTTTTAATTTTCATTCACATGACTGATATTGTGATTAAAAAACTTGTCAAATAATTGTTCATTTTTATTAATAAAAAAGAGACAGAAGTCGCAACCTATCTTTCAAGAGTTCATACCTGTACGATGCACCGAGGTAAAAAAAAATGGAGTTATATCTATGACGCCATAATATGCTGATCAGGTCGTTTGAAACTACGAAATATCACATAGTTACTATACTTTACATACAGTATCTATGGTTTATAACTTTTATATGTCAATACGTTAACATATCATTTTCTGTGACTCTGATTGGTCCAAATAAACCCATGAAATCCTCAAGCAGTATTTTAATTACTGATCACCTGCGGCCATGGAAATTTTCCTTGCTCCGCAATCTGGAACCATTATATTTTACTATTACTATTAACAATATGGCGGCTGTCTTTCCAATCAGTAGCACAATGGACATTGGGAAAAAACGGGCTACTATCACAAAAATGCACAGTAGTGGTTACATATGTCGAAATAAGGTCTCTTTACCTTAATATAATTTTTCGAGTGCCATACTGAAACATGAACCCGCTGGACGTTCGCCTAGTTAAACCAAAAATATGAGAGAACCGAAAAAAAATCTCTCATGCTGTCCAACATGAACATACTGAGTCCATGAAGATAAACGCTCGGCAGCCTACTGTAATGCATACAAGCTCCCTTTACACTGCTGTTACCACGCGCTATGAATCTTGCATTCCACCCACAGCATGGTTTAAATGTCTCTTATGAAAAGAATGTTGACAAATGTTGTTTTCACAACTGACATAAAGTAATACAAGTACAGCATTCTTCCAAATCAAATTATTCAAAGAAACATTACAAGTAATGCAAACAAAAATAATTAAATCTGGGAATCACTTGAGCCGCATACATGCAAATCAGCACCGGCATATATCCTCTATACTCAGCAATACCTCCAGATTTGTGTACTATTTCTGCATCTAGTTATCATTTTTCATACAAATATATAACAACAGGAACGCTCTTTCTTCTTCCGTATCCAATATTGCATCTGTGGTGAATGTCCTTGGTGCAATTGAAACACTTTTCGGTGGAAATGTTGCAAATAATCTCATCGAAATCCATGTATATGGAGCCTCAACTACTCCAGCTGACCTGACCGGAGCGAACTATGTGACATCAAACAGAAATTTCCTTCAGTGATCCAGTGTTGAAAAATGATGTTGTCCGTGTCAGATATTCTATTGATTTAGAAGGACAGTTGCTCGTTAACCTATAATTTGTAATAAAAATATATTTCTAAATGTTACTGGTTATCGAATTGTGCAATATTGCTTCAACTCGAGTCTGAACTATTTTTTTCACGCGCAACAATTGAAAGGGGTAGAGCCAGAAATAAATAAAATGCCGAAAATCATTTGTTCTTTCTATGTAGACTCTTTCGACTAAATAAAATCTATGTAACGAATAGAATCTCAAATGGGTAATGATCAAATATTGAATTTCTGAAAATCGTTGAATAAATTAAATATTATATTATTACCCATTTGAGAACCTCTATGTATGTTTTTATTTCACAAAATTTGACTACCTTAATATATATTATCATGCGTTTATTTTCTTTACTTGAATGTTATGCATATTATTTGATGCCAGTGAAGCCCGATAGCCTTCAAAATGTCATCGGAAATCTATTTGCATATCTTACATCATTGGCATTATGTTAAATCGTTAAACAGTATGCCCTGATCATCGACAAAGAAGACACAGAAAAAAAATACCAACACAGCTAACGAAGCAAACACTAAATTCTCTTGAATAAATGGACATTTCAAAGTTGTCTTCTGAATCCCTTTCGTCACTAAAGTTACATCTTGCGCGCTAGCACACTAGCGTTAGTATTTAAAATCATGTCAGATATCTTATTTATCTTTCCTATGTGCATGCATACACAATCGTATACATTTTCCTTTTGATCTTTCATTTTAGATCATGCAGAAAACAACAATGGCAACCATTCTAGCACTTCCTCAATATATGGGTCAGTGGGAAATTGTTATAATGTTTGATAAATAAAAACAACGTTAGAGATAGGCTTTGACACGGATAAGTCCACAGTTTGTGAAAGTCTCAACGTCCCCAAAGCTTGAATATAACTGCGCGTGGGTTGAAAATCTTCAAGTCTCGATGTAACGGTAAAATCTAATTATCTGGGGACTAACTCCATACCTTTTGTTTCTACAATTCAGATATTTTTCGCCCGCGTGCATTACCTTGCAGAAACTATAAGTGCATATGTAAACCAGTACTTCTATTTGCCTGTTTTTGACAATTTGGAGGCAGTGAACCATTTTACGTTTGATACGTGTAAAAGATTAATTTTAGCTCTTTATGTCAAATACAAATTTAGGAATGAATCTTTTATGACTCCTATGTTAAATTTGAAAAAGATAGCCTAAAGTAAGTTCGTACGGCAAATATTAACATTTATTTGGTATGATATCAACTTCAGTAAAATAAGGATATAACCTGGCTCTGTCTAGAGATTAAGTGAAGCAGGTGAGGATGGTTGGTAGGATAGAAAGTGGAACTGATAGTACGGAAAAGCGAGAGGACAGACTGATTACTGTTGTTTTAATGTATTGTCCAAAAAGCCGTGAGAATGCTTTTCAATGCAAATCATAATGATTAAGTTTATTTAATACAATTAATCGAGAACCTCAATATTGGTATAGGATATATAGATTGATATTACTGACTATTTTGTAGATATTATTCTGATTTTTGTTCTGAGGTAAAGCCTGGATAAAATTATGTAAACTTGTAATTGTCTGATATTTTGTATTTCATTGAAGCAGATGATAAAATATCAACCATATCATAGCAAGTGACCTGTGCGGCCGAAATCTAATAGATATACAGACTTAAAGTATTTCCCAGGTTTTCTATCTTTGGTCATCATAGAGAGATAATGTTCGAACGGAATATGATCTGTTTAGCATTGTTTCCCAATTCGGTCCGTTAGGTACCATTGCTATTAGTTACATAGCGTTATATATACAACCATTTTTCACGGGGCTTAAGTCTGGTTCAATGTCGGTTTCTACTTGTTAATTGCAGATCAAATATACATTTTTATATTGTATGAAGCATGTTGGAATGCGTATGTGTTTGTTGTGTGTGTGTGTGTGTGTGTGTGTGTGCGTGCGTGCGTGTATATGTAAATGCTCAGAAGTTAAATATAACGATTACAAATGAAGTAATGCATTTGTGCGTTATAACTAAGGTCCAGTTCTTAACGTATATTTAAAAATGTTGAAATATGCCATTGCACACATATCTATCACGCACAACGCATACCCTAGTCTTTTTTTGCACTGCATCCATTGCAGTATATATTGACAATCCATTCTGTTGAAATACAATGACGTAGCCATCAATACAAATATATGAATAATGTTAACCCTGCAATACGATACTATTACAAGGACAACATGTTCTAGCAGATAGTAAGAAAGAAAGTCTTGAAACATATGGTATCTTAACTTTTAAACATTTTAACTATCAAACAATATTTAAGAAGTTCATAAACAGTATACATAGTAGCAAGAAAGCGAATACTTTATGAGCATGTTTCCATGTCACTTTTTAATTCCCAAATATATCACCAATATTTGCCCTATTGCAAAGGGAAAGGTCGAATGTAAGATCGTATTTAAGACGATTAAGGAACTCATAATAAAATGAACGCCTATTTATTTGAAACACAGGTTATCGTTTAGAGTGGGAATACATTCGCTCGTTCTTGTAAATTTGGATTTAAAATAGTGTTGTCTACTTATATAGCTCTGATATAAAAAGATGAAGGATTAGAAGATTTTCTTCGTCAGTGAAGGTAATCCGCAGAGTAATGGAAACCTCGAGATATCGCCAAATCGAGTCCTTCATTATGCGGGCACAATATTCTGGATGGTATGCTGATTTATAGTCTGGTGTGTCTTATGCACAAGCCAATGGCGTATCATATTCTGAGAATAAAGAACGTATAGCTGACGGCGATTTACTAGAAACAAGCAACGTACTGAGACACTGGCTGTAGACCGAAAACCGTTAAAACCATTCGTACTGTGTAGGCCCTATATGGCAAGATTCAACCAATAACTATAGCCGATTGCAGGTCTTTAAAAGGATTGAATCTAATGTCCCTTTTTTATGTTGGATAGTTAAATTGAAAATATGATTTATTTAATACTACCGTTTACAAATATTTTACATCTGCAGGAATTCGAGTTAAAAGATTCCTTTTACATATATGGAGTCAGTAATGGGAACTTTTCTAAACATACAATAGCGATTGTAAGCCATTAAATGATAATCAGTCGCCTACCAGGGTTTTGATATTATACTTGTATCGTGTTTTACTTCTTCGCAGTAAATTGCCGTATACTTTATGCATGAGGTAGAACAAATAACTATTGCTAAGATCAAAACCTTGTTATGCGACAATTTTCACACAACTATTTATAGCGGCTATTTATAATTTCAGGATGTTCTGTACACATTATTAGTTATCAAGTACTAAAATTCAGTTATTTCTGTTAAATTTATTGTAGAAGGCTGCACGAGCTCAAGCAAGGGAACAAGTAGATCATGCAACTTATAAGCAGGGTGTAAGTATGTTACGTGACAACTGCCAATACACAACTGGGTAAAACCTAATGGTGGACAACCTCCAGTTCAAAAGCTACATGGAAATGATACTAATATTATATCCAACAATGAGTTACCGTGTGCTTTATATTCAGTGGAAAATAATCCCATAAGATGGCTATATTTTTATTAGATAATATTGATTTTTCAGTCGTTGGGCAGTACTTTTTTCGGCCCAAGCGAGGTAACCGCTATAACTAGCTCGCTGGTTCTAAACGATCATCCGCATAGACAGCAATGACAGCCAGTGCTGGATTACCCAATAGGAAGGCTAAGCACGTGCTTAGAACACCAGCAAAGCAGGGGCACACACACACAAAAGAGAAATCACGGTTTTTATTATGTTTGCATTTGGACTAACTTTATAAATGAGAAAAGAGGAACCTGAAAGGATTGCATGTGTATTGAATTATTCAGGTACATCAGCTTAAAAGTAGTTGTTTCTAAGCAAGCCCTCAATATATAGCGTAGTATATCTCTGATCAATAGTAAAGAAGCTGACAAAATAGCTTTTTGCGGCTTCCCATAGGGTTGCCTCTGAAGACATCACTGTCACAGTAGTGTAAATCTGACGTTGAAGCGCGCATAGAAGATATCGGTAGAACAAATTTACCATACCAGATTAAAGTTTAACCTACATGAGCTGTCTTTTAAACGTGCAATTGCGCAGAATATGTTTCTGAATAATTTTCCATAGATAGTGCACAAGATATATGTTACAGGTACCTATCACATGCTGAAAAACACCAGACCTGAGACATTTATGGTTCATTGTGTCCAAAGGAAAAACTTAAGGGCGTGTAGAAATATAACTTAAAACATATGTTATTAGGAATAGTTCAAAATATGAGCTGACTTTGAATGCGGAATATTACCGCACAGATAGTTAGATCATTACACGTTTATAGAACACACGATGTAGTGGGACAATAGCGATATAAGACTGAGCCGGCCGATCACGGATCCCTAAACCCCTTCTAGATTCCCCATGACTTTTTCCCACTTAGGAGTTTTCATACACGCGTGCATCCTGTGTGGGCCCCACAGCAAAGTTTCCACGGGGTGCCCCAGCCGCTGTGAGCTCGCAGGCCGATCGAGATACTCAGGTAACTGTTTATTGTACGGCAGATCAATTCATCAGCTGTGAGTTAGCAAAAGACAGCTAACCCGATGTGATGAGTACTACTGTATGCTTGAAGATGAAGAACCAGAGATAATACTGACATATAGGAGCGTGAGCGTGACAGGTCGTTCACCATTTTTGGATACAAACGCACAAGGGATAGCCATGTACGAGTTGGTGTGATATTTAGTAACGGAATATTAGAGGTAATTTAGCCTAATGCCTTCTTTGGAGAAAATTTGACCTAATGGCTTCTTGGAGAAATTTTTATCCCAGCAGGGACCTCACATATTCCATTGGGATCAGGAAGATGAGCCCGTTTATTTAGCAAAGCCTGATGTAACATTATACATTACCATTAGTAGAAAGCACCGTACGATTCATGGCCGTAAAATCATATTGTTTTCCCTGATACCAAAGCAGGCAAGGCTGTATCAAAGAGAAAGGCAATACCTACAAAAGAATGAAGCAACCATAAATTAAATTAGAAACTAACATTTCAATATATATATATATATATATATATATATATATATATATATATATATATATATATATATATATATATATATTGTTACGGCTCTATGGCCTAAACATATGTAACAGAAAGAAAGTGAAACCAGCAAAATCAAGTAAAATCAACAAGCAAGTTATTTCTAGACAGTTAAATAGACAAGTCAAAAGACACTTACAATAAAGTGAATTAAAGTCCAAATAATCCTAAGTGTCCTAATCACAAGTCCAAAAATGCAGAATGTTCTGAATGAATTCCAATAACTTTTGAATGTCCTGATGCACTACAAGTCTTGAATGTCCTGATGTACTACAATGATGTAATCTGGAATGTTCTGAATGAATTCACATAAATCCAAAAAAGTTATAAAATCTATGAGCACTTAGGTATTTCCAATGAATAATTTAAATAAATAATTCCTCTCTCTGAATTATATCTGGTTTTCACAACTGTAACATCTGATTTTAACAGCACAACTAAAACAGATTCCTCACAGACTGATCTTTTAGAACCGAGATTCTAGAATAGGAATGAATTTCTTTACCAAAATCTGTATATAAATACACATGCCTACATGCCCTATATCACATCACAATATGAGTAATTCTAGTGGAAAATTACTTGGTGTACCTGACTTTTGTCACAACAGGACATGGAAATAACAGTCCAGCTGCTATCAAACCCGTCCTTGAACTCCAATGCTTTGTAAACATGTTTACAAAATGACCATAATCTGACTAAAGTACAACTTACAATCATGGACACATATTATAAATTCAATATACATAACTATATATATATATATATATATATATATATATATATATATATATATATATATATATATAAAGTTCAATGACAATCAGTGCAAAGGCGTATGCCTTGTAAAATGTGATATTTGCGGCAAAGCATGTCATTATGAATATTGTAAATCACATTTGCTTGCGCTACGTGTTGGCCCCTGTGCTCGACCATGCCTTAAATATGGTATCGAAGTAAAGTCGCATAATCAAGTTTGCCGACTATGCGGATCTGTCACTGAGCATTATCGAGGAAAAACCCAACGCTACCGTTGAGGAAAAAGACAATGAAGTAAATGAAATAATATCCAGGATTGAAGCGACTGCGGTTTTTGATCCTGGTAAAGTAAAAATACTACAAATATTTATTTCTGGAATAAGCAATTAGTCGATGTTTTTCCATTATATACAGGTATGCCGACTGTGAATCAGCTTAAGCAATTCTCGCGATAGCGTGGAATAAGGATCCCAAACGGTATGAGAAATGCAGGCATACTTACACTATTAGTACTCGTACATGAACAACGACCTGTTGTGATACAATTTCCCCGGGTTGCAGTGGGAACTGTAAATCAAACTCAAACGCGTGTGAACGTAGAATAAAGATACCGAGAGGTGCAAAAAAATCCAACATATGAGCCGCGTCTATTGTAAGGCACCTTCGAGCAACAGCAGCACAATTATATATTAAGATTCCCCCACAGGCCACGCGGGCTTAAATTGCACGTGCTGTCGCTGATGAATAAGACCACCGCCGTATCGCAGCTGTTATTGCCGCTGAAGCTGCCGCGACTGTTTGCCCCCGAGTTTAAGTCGCGCAGGAACGTTGGTGATTTCGAAAATTACTTGGCAATCATTCCACACGCGTACAAACCAAGCAAAGACGCTGTGAAGCTTCTCTCAAACATGAGTCCGTCGATCATATTAACTGTGGCCTTACCACACGCGGGCATCTCCGGGTGTAAGATGAATATTACTCTCGTTGCAGACTTTACTATGCCGCTTTACGCCAGTTCCAACGATGGGTTTAAAAGCATGCGCCGACACTTCCGCAGTGGTGCCCATGTGACCTTGAACCGTAAAGACACCGAGGTCATCAATGATGAAATCGACAAAAGTTTTGCATCGATACTCAAAATTTTTGATGACTATACCCGAAAAGGTTCGGGATGGAATCTTTCTGCATGCGCGGAAGTTCACTTCGCTGTTTCAGCGTACACACCTTTCCGCGGGTCGAGTTACAATCCAACGCCAGCGTGTATCCCACGGCGAGCAGTGATAACCGTGGAAAACAATGGCAACCGATGTTTCGAATGGGCGATCTTATTCGCGCTACACCCTGCTTGCGATCATACGGATTAGCCTCGCAAATACCGACAATACATGGGTGAACTCGAGTTTGGCAACACTGAATATCCTGTACAGGTTACTGACATCGGTAAGTTTGAACGGCTCAACCCTGATATCGCTGTTAAAGTGTTTACTTGAAACAGTGACCTTCAGCCGATTCAACTATCTACACATGCACACGAGCGGACCGAGGTTGATCTGTTGTTGATGCATGGTCCAGAGGCGCGGCACAACTATGTGTGGATAAAAGATTTTCCCCGAATAGTGTACCGGCACAGCAAGTACGAAGAGAGGAAACTTCAATGTCGACGTCGCATGCATGTATTTAGCACTCAACAGCTGCTTGACAGCGATGACTTTACTACGGTAGAGTCAGCAAGAAGCCGCAACGTACGCTTATGCCGGAACCTAGCAAAACTATTCTGAAATTTACAGCGGTGCAACGGAAGATGAAAGTCCCATAAGCTATTTAAGCGGACTTCGAATGCTTGAACATTCCCGTGGAAGCTTCGTTTTCCGACGCCACCCCCACGGTTCAATCAAATACGATACAAGCTGCTGAACAAATCCCATGTGGGTTTTGCTAAACTGTTGTTAAATGTGACGGAGTAACTGAGCCGCCACTGGATTCGGTTGAGGTGTTTATTAAATCGCTCAGGGTTACAGTGAAATGGATTCAACAACATCTTTCCTCGCCCACAGACATGATCATGACCAATGATGACATGCGCGAGTTTTTCATAACCCACTCATTGTTGGATCCGTAATGGAGCTTTCAGCTCCACCGATGGATCACTGTCACATCACTCGCGCGTACAGAGGAGCTGCACATAGCACATGCAACCTACAGTTGCGTATTTACCCTAACAAAATAAAAATACCGGTTGTGCTTCATAACCTGCGCGGGTATTATGGTCACTTTTAATAATGCAAGGAATCGCAACGTCATTAAATGCTGAAATACGTACCATTCCAAACAACATAAAAAATACATTACATTTTGGCTGGGCCGACTGCAGTTCAACTGCAGTTCATTGACTTGCTGCACTTCTTTAGTTCTAGCCTAAACAACTTGTCAACAACCTTGCGGCGGACCGCTTCACCATTAATCGTCGATACTGTGGTGCTTGCCCTAACGACAATGGAACTGAAAGTTCCAGGTTCGGTTATTACTCCCAAAGGAATCTATCCCTACGAGTACATGAGCGAATGGGAAATTTATCTGAAACTCGGTTGCCACCGATTGACGCTTTATATTCATCGCTGTCCCACGATGGTATTTTCCGCAAGCAACTGCATGCACGCGAACCATGTCTGGTCTGAGTTCGGTTGTCGAAATCTTGGCGACTATCACGATCTGTATCTGCGTACAGATATGTTCATGCTCGCGGATGTGTTGGAGGCGTTCCGCGATATCGCCATGCACGTGTACAAGCTCGATCCCGCGCATTACTTCTCGTCGCAGAGAATAGCTTGAGATGCGCTGCCGTCCAAAACCATGATCAAGTTGGAACTTTCACTTATATTGATCAACATTTGTTTATCGAATGTGGTATCCGCGGCAGAATATCCAAGATGATCATCGCTACGCTCGCGCGAACAACCCACGCGTGAACTGATACGACCGTGTTCTCCAAAACAGTTACATCATGTAACTTTACTCAAACAACTTGTATGGATGGGCGATGATGCAACAAATGCTCGTAGGTGAGAGCGCATGGATCAATCCCGCGGAAGCTTCGCTTCACGTAGACGTATACGAGTACTTCTCTAAAGCTGACCTGGAGTACCCTGACGAGCTTCACAATACCCACAACAATTATCCACTTGCCCCGGAAGCGCTGTAATTGCACGCGAACAAATATCGCCGTAATAGTGTGCAATTTTAGGCGTAAGTTCACCGAATGCACTAAGCTTGTCCCGAACAAGCGCCGCAATCTCAACTATATAGTCCACGTACAAAACCTACAGTTGTATTTGTGGCTGGGGATGCACATATGCAAAGTTCACCGGGTACTGCTATTCCACCAACGTGCGGGGATGGCTCCTTACATACAGATGAATACAGACCTAAGGACAGCGGCGACAAACAAGTTTGAGAAAGACGTCTTCAAACAGATGAATGTCGTATTCGGGAAAACCATGGAGAATCTTCGAAAACTTATCCGCTTGGATCTTGTCCGCGACAGTAATCAGGACAAACTTTGTAGACTTATTGCGAACCCAGCGTTCAAGTCATGCAAGATATTTCACAGCGGACTCATTGCAGTTCACAGTAAACATTAAAAACTGATGCTGACATAGCCCATCTACGCTGGTGCGTTAGTACTTGACTTGTCAAAGCTGCTCATGTACGAATGTTATTACAGCAAGATCAAACCGCGTCACGGTGACAACGTCAAAATGCTGTACACGGACACGAATTCGTTGCTGATGCATATTACCACCGATAACGTCTGCACATATATGGGTGAGGCGTCGCTCGTAAACGAGTTTGACTCCAACGAGTACCCAAAAGATCATCCGCTGTTTAATAAGAAAGTCGTAAAGAAAATTCAAAGACGAGTGCCTGGGCAAGCCCGTCGAGGAATACGTGGGACTGCGCCCCAAAAATGTTCTGGCAAAACATCAAGAAGGTTAATTGAGTTCCATGCGTGGTTGTGCAAAAGGATCTCCAGCACAACATGTATGTGGAGTGTCTACGCGAGCGGGGCGAATTCACACACGCGGCAAATCTTATTCGATAAAAGAAATATCGCATGGGTGTATACTGTTGCACCGAGGTAAGTTTGTCCCCGCTGGAGACCAAGCGATGAATTGTCCTCGATGGCGTCACCACTTACGCGTAATGGCACCCGTGGATCCCGAAATAAATCTTGGCGGTAATTGTGTATTCGCTGGAATGACTTGTATTTCCTCTCGCACAAATGTTCTACAAGGAGGCTTTGCCGCTCGTTTGTCCACGGCAACCGAAAGTTCTAGTGCCAGATGGTTGCGCGTTGGTTTCCCCGGAATATAGATTCGGTCTGAGATTGTAAATGTATCGACGGACCATACCGAGTCAGTAGCACTACATTGCCCGCCTTCTACCCCTCCCCCCCCCCCCCAGTGCATATAGATACCGAACCAGATTGTTACTGATCAAGGGAAACTCGGGTGACTGTGAAACAGCTTTACGGTTCGGGGCCGCAACAGTCTTCTGCCAAATTGCGTGTATGGTTTCATATTTGTCTGGGTGCGGGTAGGTAAATCTGAAACAACACTTGTTTGGCAAGCCACCATCGAACGACTCAGCTTTTCAACGGCTGCCTCACCCTTCCAATACCCGCGCGGACTGTAGTGTATCGCGGCTAGTTTCTCATTCATGTTTTATTATATTGAGGTTTTACCTCCAATGAATAGCACGCTAGAGATCTCCAAATGCAATATTGGCCTTCATACCTCCTTTGATGATCAATCTGGCGATTCTTTCTCCGAGTGTGGGAATAATTGCATTCAAGTCATGAATGAGATCCACATCGGTGCATTGACGCGCACGAATATCGCTTGATGTTTTATACCCGAGATAATGTCGATAACATGCAGCATCGACGCGGTTCATAGGTTCTTCTCCAGGCTTCGGTCGGTTATCGTGCCGTCGTATATAAAGCCTTGTCCCAGGCCCTCAGTAATTGTATCCAGGGATATGTTTTTCACCAGGATATTTACTCCGAGGTGCCTCAGGTAGCTTCATCAGCGCGGCAGCCATATCACCGCCAGCTACTTTTGTTTTATAAATGTAAACTTCTCTGCTCCACATCGGACGCAAATTCCAGGTATAGCGGCTCTAATATTTTGCGTTCGAACCCGAGTTAGATTTGCAGTACGAGTTATCATGAAGCATCGCACACAATATGATGGCATGGTTGAGTTATACAACAGTTGACATTCGACATAGCATCACGAAAGAGAAAAAAATGTCACCGTCATTGACTTCTCTGCGTCGGTGAAGCCTCGGTCGCCCAAACACAATGATAGGTTTGCAAACTTGGTTCGCGCGCTGATCATTGGACCGGCTGGATCCGGAAAAACCCAATTGTTGCTGAATTTAATCGTTCGGTGATTAACGTGGGATTGGTTGTACGTGATTGCGCTATCCGCGGACAATCAATCGTGTTATGATTTACTCAAGGATTTCATTTGGAACTTCCTACAATTATATAGGTGTCCGCGAACGTATGAAAGATATGCTTCAGTAGAGTCAGACTGCACGGTAAGACCTCGCAGCAGGCTTTGAACAAACATTTGCATCGCTGATCAAGGCCACACGTGAGACCGTGAAACCGCGGAGGGGGTGATGCAAGTCGCAAAACCCACTGCTGCGATTATGGGAAAAGAAAAAGAACATGTTCCGATCAGGCGTGCGCCAGCACAATTAGCACAAATTCGACAAAAGTTAAAAGACATACAAGAGGATGTAGGAGAGGCACTTGCGAGTCTTCCACCCGAATTCCAATTAAAGTTGGTAACACTAGGTCAAAATTTTAATGAACCTGCACGACAGATGATCTTTAAGAATCCCCTAACGTTTGCCGTTGACATACCCGCACCCAAATGACTTTATATTGGAGCGTGAACTACCAGGTGATACGCGCGCGAGTTACATAGAAACTGAATGGGATGGATGGGTGTTTAAGGAGGGGACTGGAGTTTAAAAAACTCTCCCGTAATATTCATATGTGGATCGATTTTCATAAGATTGTTGAACTCAAGAGAACCATAGGTGCAGAAAATATCAAGCCATACTGGATTAATTTTCTCCGTACATATGAAAAATCCTTGCAAAAATATACAGAGCTTGGTTTCTGGAAAAGATTCTGCCTCCCAAGGAGGATTTACCTCTTGAGAAAGAATATTACTCCCAACCGGAGGATGCTGAGCCTCTCAAGGAAGACACACCGCCCCCAAACAAGGAAAAGGTCTCAGTCACCGTGGACGCAAACATGAGACAGCAAAGTCGCTAGCACCTCGTGTGGGACGACTTTACAACTCGGACCTATTTGCGTGTCTGTAGATCAGCAACTGATCAATTAACTCGTGGAATGTCTGGAAACACTCGTACGGTCAGTTCTCCCCGGTAACAACACACCAGAAGTCATAAATGAGACCGCATCAATTTCTTAGCAGTTGCTTACCAACGACATTATGGCCCCGGGGACGTTTCGCTCGTTAATGCACGAACTCATTGCAGACATCGATGATGTATATAACGAACTCGCGTACAACACCGATGATGAGTTCTGGGGCGCTTTCTATTCTTCGAGAAATCAATGCCGAGATGCAGCGTGTCGCTGCAAATACAACCCAGAGCGTCACCTTAATGATCACGATATCGTCAACAAAGATAGAATTATACGTGGTTTTTCCGACGCCAATCACCGCGGAAGTATCTCGCAGACTCGAGATCGCGCTAGCGTTGTTGCGCGTGTATTACAGTTGACCTAATATCTGATCGCAGCCGTTTGGGGGCCTCCCCGCGATTAACTCGCTCAGGTTCTCGTCGGACAATGGCGCAACCTGGAACATTGCTGAACTTTCCACCGGCGAGTACAATATTGACTCATTCAATCAAGAGATCCAACGAAAGATTTTGTTGATGACCGGCAAAGACTCCAAAATTTTTATATGTGAATACGAGCACACACTCAGCTCTGCCATCTCAATTAAATCTGGAACTTATGCTGTTGACATCGCACAGTCATCTCTGAGAATGGTTCTTGGCTCGCCTGAACAAATTAGTGAGATTCTCGCGAATAAACAAATCTTACGCGCAGGACCTGGAGGACCCGGATACCATATCGCGCCAGACATTGTCAGGATCACCACAACAATTCAGGTTAATCTAATCTGTGACGCACTACAGTTCAGGTTCATCAAGTATTGCGTCGCAGGGTTACATATCTCTGGATTCTCCCCGAACGCTCCCCCGGTTTATCTGCTGTCAATGGCTCCGACGGCGCCCATGTATCTTCCATGCCACGATCCCCGGTTGACGCACCTTCGTTTCACTCCTGTCGACCAGGACGGGCACTCGTTGGATCTCCGCGAGGAGACCTTGACAATACAACTGTACATTAGAGATGGACCTGATATTTAATACAATGACAGTCGTACGTGGACGTGTGTTACCCGTGCGTATTGTCAACGCGAGAGGGCCCGTTTACGCTACATATTACGGAAATGTTCTCGGTGATGTCCAGGGATTGTTCACAGGCGCACCAAAGGTGCCCACGACCCTGACTTCGCGCGCAGCACCAATCACTAAACAAGTTGCAATGCGATTTGTTGACAGCACCCAAAGCGCTGCTGTGGATCGCTTGAAAGATCTGAGATTACAGGCGGTTCAATCGATTCGAGATCGACTACGACGATTAGAGATTCGGGCACCTTCAAAGGCGGTTGCGCTTCCATCCAAAGCAACAATGCCCGCACCGGTCAGTAAAATCAGTAAAATCATCAATGAAGCAGTTCGACAATATCTAGCTGAAATGGCACAAGCCAGCACTGATTTGATGATTGCAAATGCGGCAATAGAAAGCGGTTGTGGACAGGCAGCAAAGGGTAATAGACGAAACTGATAATGTATAAAGTTTCACCATGGCAAAATTCAAAGAAGTGCCCGATATCGCGTTTGACATAGGCGTGCCAGTGATGATAGATCGAAGCAAAAGAAATTTTCAGTAGTATTCATACCCGCCTATGGAGCCTAATCAAATAGAAGGAATAGAATTGTAAGTGCATGATACGTCTCGGTATTTTCTCCCGTGTGAGGCCTTCTTAGAAATCGATGGAAAACTTGTACAAAGCGACAATGCTAATTATCCCGACGTTGCCCGGGTTGGATTTGTCAACAACGGTATCATCGCATTGTTCAGCAGCGCACGTTATCTCATTGATGGAAAATACATCGAAGCATGTTTGAGCAACGTTGACATTGCCACGACGATTATTGGACACGCCAGATACAGCGATGATTATGCAAGATCCGCTGACCCGTCTATGATGTTTCATAATAATGGATCCAACAATGCAGATTGTGTCCCATATACCATTGGAAACGCCAGAAACGCGGCGGGGGATGCGCAAACGCCTGGTGTAATTGGCACCAATAATAATTACAACCTTTGATTTCTTCAGTGTCAAGGACAACTTCATGTGCCTCATTATCGCTTTCGTGTGCGATTCTTGTCAGTAACATATTTGGGTTTTGAAGAGATGTTCGCGAGGCTATTTTTGGAGCCAATTGGCGTTGTTGGCGGCTGCGACTCCCGGAACAGCATCCGTGATGGCTCTGAAAAATTCGGTTGGTGGACGTATAGTGTCTTGTAAACGAATAAAAAAGGCAAAGGTCTTCGACTACCCAAAATACCCTCAGTCTTTGACTAATTGTGACGACTCCAAAAGGTCTTCGGTTGTGGTCTTGCCTTTGACAGTCACGAAAGCGCATCCATTAACCATTTTTTGTATTTACTCACGAAGACAAAGTCAGTCAGGCATTTCCGAAGTGTCTTTATGTAGGATGAACTTGCGTCAGTGATTCCACGCACGTGGGAAGCAGGTATTATTAACCTGGATTCAACAACTGAACCTGGAACTCATTGGATTGCATACACGATAGCGCCTCGGCATCTTTAGTATGTTGACTCATACGGGTTTGCACCGCCACGTGAAGTTGTTGATTATTTACATAGACACTTCAGGGGTGCCAGCGTGCCACCGCTGTTTTATTTGCCACTACCGTAGCAAACTCGGATGGACGGCCCAATATGTGGACATCTTGTTGTTGAAGCACTGCATGCACTCGCGGAAAGCAGCCCGACCCCTCAAGCACTTATTGATTTTGCATCATTACTTAGAAGCTAGACTTAAAACATGTACAAATGTCTGTTGATAATTACGGACGCACAAGCGCAGCGACCCGACGCGGCGCTGATGTAGATATGACCAGGTTTGCTACCAAAGCCGATCTGACTGAGTTTACCATTCGGGTTGTTGTTGACGTTGACCCCGGAGAGCTTGTGATTTTCGAAGATCAAACTGGAAAACTGCAAACGTCCAAAGTGGACATCAACGATATTGTTTTGACGCCTCAAGGCGCCATCGCGAAAAACCTGGCCGAAATCACTGGGAACGAGCGAATCAGAGACGCCGGCGTGTCGGTTGCTTTTATCAAATACTACGTCGATGTTACCAATACTGAGATGAAACAATGTGGATGTAAAGGCCGCCGAGGTGCTATCAGCCGTATCCTTACCAGTACGTGTAGTAACTTTATGGAGTCAAATTCAAGGAATATTACCCAAACAAACAGATGAACAAACTGACGTCGTAACCTTAGCAAATGGTCGACTTGTTTTTCAGTCTCTTGAAAATGGCTCTGATAGATCTAAACGTCACATCTTAAAGGTGCGTGAGTTTGGATCATACTTATCTTAGCCGGAAGTTAAGGTGGGTGGGGTAGAATGGTAATGTTGATAAATGATCAGAGGCATCTTGTTTTTTGTCACCAATATCACGTATAAACAAAACCGTCAATGTTGTATAATATTTTACATATACAATATCAACATCAATGGCCGCAGGAGATGAAAGTCAGTTTGAAGTATTCAACATCTATCCGGAAGGGTACTTAACCGTCTTTGGCGTTTGTGTTTAAGATTGATCATAACATATATGTAATGGATTATGAACGTGATGATGATGTTTCGGAATTTACCGAAGTGGTGTTGGACCAATAGCAATTTTATTCCACTATTCGACGAATATCTGCTTCAGAGTGGTGTTACCAGACCCTCATATACACTCAAATATAATCTACACGGGGGCAATATAGAAATCGACCGTTGTTACCACCTGCCGGGTGTGCCACTACCAACTCAAGGCCGGCTGGGAGTCATAGCATTAGCGCGCCAAAACACCAGGGAAAAGGAGACGTCACCGTCGGGCGTGAAATCGGCCAAAGACTGTTTCTACAACGATGAAGTGAAATTCACCGCCGAATCCACCCGGTTACATTCCCCAGCGATTGTGTTAAACCAACACTGACTCATCTAAGAAGAGAAAGATCTCAACTGTTATTCAACAAGGACGCACTTGTCCGTGTAACAGTTCTTGCACGAAATAGATCCATTAGAGGCACAAATCAAAGGCGTAATTAGTATGGTTCTATATGGCCGTGGCGTGGTACCAAGCCCCAGGAACTCACAATCGCCGGATACATAAACATTTCCCAGGAAGATATTTTCTATGATTGTATGGCAGTTGTACCAGTAAAGAAAAATGCTGCTGAACAAGGCCAGCTTGTCGAGAAATTATTCTCTATACTGAAAATATTAATAGAAGAACTGTGATGAACCCTCAAAGTTACCGACATGAGAAAATAATTGAAGCGCAACAACAGCTGCGAGATGAAATCGCAAAAAGAACAAAAAAAAAAAAAAAAAAAACGTTTTACTCGCGAAATATAAACTCGTGTGTGTGGTCGTAGATGTTATTTGCGGAATCACCTCCGCGACCACCATTGGCCTTGGTGTTGTTGGAATTGTGACTAAAGCAACCATGATAGGTACACCAGTCGGATTTGCTGTCGGGGCTATATCCGCAGTAACCGGTGTCGCAGGCTGCGCTGGCAAAATAATTGTTTACGGCAGTATTCGCGAATACGCGGCTATTCAGAACTTCTCGCGACGGCATAACTCAGTCTTAATACAATCAGTAAACTATACTCGGTAGCCATCGAAGATAAAACAATTACCATGGCAGAGTTCGAGACTGTGTTGGCGAAAATGGAACATTTCCGACGACTTCGTGCGCAGATACAGAACCAGGGCACTAGCAACCAAAAACAGGTAACTGATTTACGGGCAGTGAAAATCGAAGTAAATGTTTGCCTGTGTATATCGATCTGCCTGTGATGTCACCGTGACTGGGGCACCCAGTGAAAACTTTGCTGTGGGGCCCACACAGGATGCACGCTTGTGTGAAAAATCCTCAGTGGGAAAAGTCATGGGAAATCTAGAAATGGTTTCGGGATTGGAACCGTGATCGGCCGGCTCTATCTCGTATTGTTATTATCCCTCTATTCACGCACTCGTAGCTTCCATTAGAATAGTGACATAGGGCCGACGGTAATACATTGTCAAAAATAAGTCCAACCATTTAATTGCTTTAATGGAGAGACATTTAAATACTTTGTCTTAAAAGGTTCTTGACCAGAGTCTGACTACTTGCCATAACAAAGAACGATATAGCGTTTTAACGGTTATTTCATAAAAGCGTCAATCTGAAATTTAAGTATATCATAGTCAGGAATCCAGCTGTACAACAACTCAGCAGAATATAAATTCAACGTCCTGAATCAAGCATTTTTTTTTAGGAGAGACACTTGGAGAAATCAAGGTAAGCATATTCATCTTTTATTAATCATGGACTCTAACAAACTAGATTTGTTTATACCCGAATTCATGCCATTTAAATCGTTGATATCATAGTAAGTGCAGCCAATGGGGACTTATAACTACATCATGTGCAACCAATGCTGTGTTCTGTATGGCAAGAAACACAGTAGATAAAGAGTGTAGTGAACATGTGAAAAGTCATGGGAAATTAAAAGTAAGCAAGCATTTGGTTACTTTGGCTGATAAAGTAAACTACATATACATCATTTACTAATACAGCCAAAATTAGAGATAGATCTTGAAATTGCAGGCGTCCTAATAAACTTTGAGACCATTTTTAATATTCTCGGCTCATCTGCAATAAACTGGTCATAAGAATATGCACGTCAACATATATATTATTCTTCCTAATTTTTTTTTTTTTTTTTTTTTTTTTTTTTTTCTTTATGTAACACATCTTAAGGCCTGAGATAAAAGATAGTGTAACGTATTTTTTTAATGACGAAAGCAAAATGTTTTATTAGAAAACGTTAAACACTCTGGATAGTGCAGAGGTGTTCTACCACATGCATTCATATACGTAGTTCTTAAACGAATTAAGATGAAAATGTCAATTTATTTCATTATTGCAATTTGGCTACAGTTTCTTAAGCTCCTGATATTCCCCCACCACTGATAAGAATTAAACCAATTTGTGTTTAAGTATTGATTTGTATTTAACACTATTTTTCAGTCGATTAACTTCTACCCGATGTCAGTATTTGTGTAGCATTCAAAACATTCACATGCTACGAAATACAAAACTTCTCAACGGTCGTCACTGATGTGTATTTTGTGGAAACAAACAAATTTATATCTGTTATTAAGACAGCATGCAAGAAATGGAAAGACGGACACGTGCAGGAAAACATATATTCACACACTCTTGTAATCCCAGTGAAAATAAAAGTACGAGCTTACCTTACAGTTTCAAGGCTGATAGAATCACGATACATGTGTCTCAAGGCTCTATTGTAGATGTGGAAGGTGTTGACACTATAGTCAGTACTGCCTGGAGTGGCATGGAGGATACTGTAGGAATAGACAGTATTATATCCGATAGAGCTGGAAAGAAGATGATAGAAGAGTATAGAAAGTATGTGATAGTACATGGACCATTAAAAGAAGGTGAGACTTTGGTTACTTCGGCTGGAAATTTGCCATACAAAGGTATCATTCATTGTGTAGTACCAAGAAGCTGGAGTTCAGCTTCCGAAAAAGACAAATATGTCACGAAACTCAGCGAGACCATTTTGAACATTTTCCTTGCTGCTGAAACCCATGGGTTCTGTAAAATAGCCATGCCAGCGATGCGTGCAGGTAAGTACTTGCATAACTATTATCTGTTCAACATTGCTTAGTATAAGTTTATTTTATGATCAAAAAATTTTTATACACTGAAAACAGTCCATAAAACAATGGAAAAGCAGGGGATAGATATTCGAAAATGTATTTTATACAGGGCTCACATGTCTCTAACTGCTTCCGATTTGGGATAGAAATGTATAAGCCTTGTATGAGACACACTTTGCCTGTATAAAGTCCTTTTGAAGTGTTATTTGTGATGGTAAATCATGAAATGTCATTGGTGTATAATGAAAGTAATACAATGGATAAAAATGAAGTAATGTTAATTAATGTTGATTTAGTAACAGAGGTCCATTAGAGACATGTATGAAAGCCATTACAAATGTCTGCGGCCATCTGCTCTACCCTTCTTCCCTCCAAACCCCTCCATTCCCCGGGGATGCATTCGGGATTTGAAACCATTTGTTTATCCTCATCCTCCTACAACACCACCCTTCCTGAACAGGTGTAGACGATGTTCATATTACAAAGAAGAGTCAATATGATATTTGAAAATGCGACCTTTCATCGATTCTCACTCCTTTCCTGGGGCTGCACCCAAGATTCGATACATTCGTTGTCAACTGCTCATACACCTGAAACATAATGCGAAATATGATCACGCTCTCTCAGTGGGTGATGCTGAAGATCAGACTACAACGTGAACTGAGTGACTGACTGACGGAGGGACGAATGGACGAATGAACGCAGAGACACATCGACATTCGACCCGACTCACTGACTGACGCGAGGAGGAAGAATGGGCATGACCAATTAAAAGGGGAACAGCAACAAATCTAACTACAGTTAGTTTTCATAGACACACCTGACCGCATGTAAAAATGTGAAGAAATAGACAATTGGATCAAAGTCCGAATGTTGTGCTTTCTCTGTGCTAAGAAGTAAATATTTAGTTGTTCGACGCGTTTGTGATCTTTTTATATATGTTTGTGTGTTTCCCTTTTCTTCTGTAGGAAAACGTTTCTTGTGCCTTTATTAGCATTCGAGTAACTGTATATGTCGGCCATATGTTAAATGTAAGACCTTACTTGTATAAATATTTATAAAAGGAATTTACGACTACATGCCATCTGTCAAATTAATTTTGATATAATTAAGAAAATTTCTTACATGCAATGGTTGAATGTTTCTCTTTTTTTTTTTTTGTAATTATATTTTATTCAGCCTTGACATCGTTGGTTACATTTTATCCATGAAATTGTCAATTCAATAATCAATTCCTGTTTGGCGGTTTATATATTGAAAAGAGACAATAACAACAAAATATCGTGTGGAATCCCTGTTTTATGAATCTGCATCATTGAAAAAGTCTTAATGTAAGATTTTGTTGAAAATCAGTTAATTGCGGAGAAGCTGTGTTATAATAGATTTGCATATGTAAAACGCGTGTTTCCACTGCAGACATACAAAAACCAAAAAGATTAAAATTAAAAAGTGAAAAGTTTAAACAAAACTTTTAAAATACTGGCAAAATTCCATTACAATTTAATTATGTTATCTACATATGCATATAGATACGTACACCAAATACTATTTGTCTACCATATGGTTGGTTTTACTTAATTGTGCTAACAAGTTTTTGTCAACAATGTCTAATTACCAAACTGTCAAAAATGCGCAAAGAGCATAATTTTAAAAACAAATACAATAACAATATAATCACATCATTTACATATCAACACAAATATGCTTACCAAATATACTTTATCTATCTCGAGTGATTGTTTCATAATCCTGCTAACAATGTTTGTGTCAAAAAAGTCCAAGTCCAAAAAGTTTAAACATGTGTAAAGAAATTAATAGATTCATGCAATGGCCTAAACATTTTATTAGGTCCTCTTCTTATAAATATAAAATTACCTATTAAAGTTTATATCCATACCTCAAGTGGTTTATACGCAATCATGCTAGCATTTTTATTCATCCAAAAGTCCCAAAATATACAAAATGTGTGTAAAAAAAAAAAAAAAAAAAAAAGATAAAATCTTTCAATGGCCTGAAAATCTAATCAGATCTTCTTCATGTGCTTAAAAATGTGCTTTCCAAATTTTATTTGTCAACATTTACTGGTCTTTTTTCAATCTTGCTTACAATCTTATCGCGATTAACTAATGAACATGATTGAATTCGTTGGTTAATGAATTAGATTCATGTTTGCATTATGGCAGTCAGCATTTGCTACTTTAAGCTTTCACTTTTCTAAACAATGTGAAGCAGGCTGACATCTGGGCATCCAAATTTTTTACAACGATGCTGATCCACCATTGAATATAGCCGTCTGTTATCAAAATAGATAAGTCTTCAAATTACTTTATTTTAATGCCCCACTGCTTGCAGCGTGGGCATATTAATTGATCATGTCGGGTGAGCAATAGACATAAGCACAATTTATTGATCAAGCTATTCAATAATGTACTTCTTTCCGATTAAGTAAACATGTTAATCATTCCATTTTTCTAACAATATAGATGCCTATATATTCCATACACTGTCGTTATATAAAGGGCCTTTCCTTTTTCAGATAGCACTGCTTCAACGGATTTTAACATATATGCAGAGGTATATCTCAAATCCATCAAAGACTACAATAAACATGGTCCTACACACCTAATTACCGATGTACATTTCGTGGACAACAATACAGACATTCTGTTATCTGTCAGAACAGCTTGTGAGAAATATAAGACAATATCTAGTTTTCTATCCGAAGCAGGTACTGGAACTGTTTTAAATTTTACTTTGTCACTTCACCATCTCAACAAGAGCAAAAAATATATTTATTTGCAATACGGATTTGCTATTATAAAAAAAACTTGAATGTGCCTTGTATTTTGTGCCCAACTTTCCATGTAGAAATCGTTACTCAGCTTGATGTTTGTCAATTCACATTGCGACTAAGCATACGGAAATAAGATTAATTACGATTAGTCTTTTTTCTGTATTCTTAGTCGCAATATGAATTGACAAACATCAAACTGAATAACGATTATTTTAATCTGTAGCTGTCTGATACAATGAGAACATGGACAGTGTTGTAATTCTGTTTCTGTAACATTTGCGGAGCTTACGATAGGAACTAAAGCTAAATTTCAAACATAAATTGTGTGCATTATGATTAAAGTAGACAAAATAAATTGATCCTATCTCACAAACCTAACATCCATCACACGGTATTCATAATGTCAGCAGTATATTCTTCATCTAATAGCTACAATGCATATTATTTCCACTAGGTTATTTAAATTATCAATTATCTTTTATACACGAACTCTTGATGAAAAAAATATTATACCAACGTAAAAGAAAGTCTACATTCCTCTGGCCTGCTTACAGCTGAGGGAAGTATTCACTTAGCACTGTTGTAAAAGGAGCATTGTCTCTCCACTCCCATCCATTGTTTAATGACCAGACCTTTCTTTCACAGTTATATTGGTTCACCCAAACATTGAAAATTAGCAGTCTATTATAAATGTTTCGTTTTATTTGCGATGATTAAATTCTTATTACCCTGCTTGAAAAAAACAACGATGCCAAGAAATTAGTATAAAAAAGTAGAGAAAATCGGTAAGGATCTGAAAATGGTGCATTTTGACAAAGCTTTAGGGTACCAAAAGAATTTTGGATATTTTCCCTACGCTGACCAGATCGGCGGACACGTATGTATGTTAAGAGTAACAAAATAGTTAAATAAAATTTGGCCCTTTTAATTTGTTTATTTTGATGACTTGATAAGGTCAATCTAATATATGTCTTGATTGTAATTTAAACTATTGTAATTTAAACTAAGTACAATTTGTCGTAAAAATGTGTTAACTTTTTTTTTTTACAAAACGTAAAATTCCCCATGCTTTTAGGAGCACTTCCATGGGCAAATCTTGTTTCGGAGGTGAGCAGTTTTGCACGTTGTCAAGCTCTTCAATTTCGGAGGTAATGAAATATTGCATGTAGTCCGCAATCCCATGCTGCCTAAATAGAAGTGATCATTTTAAAAAAAAACGGAACTTATCAAATTTGATCTACTTGTCTTAGCGAAGGTCATGACATCGATGCACATTTCGAAATGTTTTCTAAAACAATGGCGGCGAGTGATCGTTATCAAGTTATTTCACTTAGCAAAAACTGAGGTCCAAGAGGCAAAATATATGTATGAATCGGTAGAAAAACGCTCAGATATTCAACTTGGAAGATTGTTTGACTTCAGGTGATTTCTTAGAACAGAAATCGGTCGCAAAGTTTTGAAAGGTGAGTAAAAACAATGATCAGATGATACTTTTCCATATTGCATTGCATTCATGTGAGACGAAATTTAATTATAGCTGAGATAATAAACTCTTAATTTCTGCATACATATTAATAAACTCTTAATTTTTGAATACATTTCCTTATCAAAAGATATATTTTATAATCTTCATCTGTTCATTTGCCGGGGGTTGAATCATCACCCAATGTCTTTCCCTTTCCACGTATCCCATCCACTGATAATTTAAAGACGAGCACAAGTTGATCGATTGTTAGATACATAGATAGAAAAAGATATGTCGATACACAGAACAATAGATAGTGAGCATCATACGAGATGTAAACAATAATCAAGTACACAATTCATTTCGTATGGTGTTACCACTAGGGGTTAAATGTAACAAAAGAAAGAACGACTCAAACAAGCTTTCACTATTTCTCAATTACAAATTTAATTTCCTAAAATATAAAATATTTCAAACAAATAAAGTGAAAGAATTAAAAATAACTTACAGTTTAGAATTTCCTTAATTAGTCTTAAATTGTTCTAGAGAGTTCACTAATCCGAAAGTTAATCCAAAGTATTCCGAATGAAAGATTGTTCCGAATGAATGGGTCTGGAATGTTCTGATGAACCAATGATTTCCAGTTCTAAATCCAAAATATTAATTCCAGGTAAATTCCAACGGAGTTGCATAATGTTCAGTTCTTTAGTACGTAATCCAAAAAGTACTATTTAGAAATAGATTTTCCAATAAGCTGAATCTCAAACAATAAATAATCCTCCTCTTTCTGTCTGAAGCAATTGTATAGAATATTGTTAAGTTCCTTGAACAATAGTACTTAAATCCAAATTGTACTACGTAGAGAATAGATTTTCCACCAGCTGATTTTACAAATAATAAACAATCTTTCTCAATAACTTTATGATCTGCTGTAACTGTATAAGAATGAGCGTTCAGTCAATACATGACATTATATAGCATGTTACTGCGTAAAAGAGAATAACCCTTAACTCTGAAACTACGTTCTAAAACAATTCTATCCTCCAGTAAACAACTTTTACTGAACCAATCAGAAACTAGGTCGCGCATGTCAGCTTAAAAGTACTTTCGCACTACAATAACAATACCTTAATTTCAAATCAACAAAGTGTTGACTTCTATAAAGACATAGGATATAGGCCATGAACAGTACGCGCTAATCACGTGATTTACCTTTGTTGTGTTAAGTTGACCGACATACTTATCGACTTTCCCTGGACATAAACAATAACTCATTGTTGACGTACATGTATACTTTAATAGCTTAGGCTACTGAATTAAAGAATTATAATACAATGGTTATACACCCAATGAAAACTACTTTGTAATTTAAAGATGATACATAATTCTGTAACAATAGACAGATAGGTAGATAAATATAGATAGATAGTAATTACAATCGAGCAAGGCTTAAGCAAAACAGATACAAAATTTTTTATTGTCAAATTAGATATAGATAAATGGATAGATACGCATTCCATCCATGAACCATATCTATTAACAATGAAAATGTAACTGATATTTTCTTTTGTTTCATGTCAGAGTCAGTAACTGTATCATAACGGGAAAAGACAAGGATATTATGTCTCCGCGGATGATGGGAAGTGGCATGCATTGAAAGAGAGAAAGCAGAAACAAGACCAGTTGATAAATGGCCCAGAGATTGACGCCACTCTGCCTATTAGTGAATGAGATGAATTTCTGTCAGCCCAGCTGTCAAGTCATTTCAACAAAAGCCACACCCACCAACATATTGTTGAGTCCGTGCCGTTTTTAAATGACAAATACTTGAAGCAGATGAATGTATAGACGTCAACAACCTTCACCGTGCCATACCAGTGAAAAGGAAAGAACTATTTTGCGAATGGTCATATTCAAAAGATAGAAAAAACTGCTCTAAAGAATCCCTTCATTTCTTCAAAGCAAACGTCATGACTTTATCAAGGGTAGCCACACTATATGATACATGTACACATGTAACATCTGCTATGGGCGTATGAAATCATGTTATAGCCTGACTTTTTGCTCCACTGGGCAAGATACAATATATGGACATGAAATGTTATCATTAACATCTCAGAAGTGTGCTTGGAACATTGGTTTAAAGCGGGTAAGAAACCAAAGACCATATATAGGAATGACAACAAAAAATGTAGACGTCAAAGTTGACTTTGATGCTCGACACCGTAGAGATAACAACGAGGTTGATGTCAAATCGTTATTTTTTTGTTTGTGGATTTTGGGGAGAATACTGAGGGACAACATATTTTGAGCATTTTAATGTAATATCCATATGACGATGTCAGTCTTGATGAGCATCAGATATAAATTCTTCGAAATTTTATCAGTTCAGTGCTTACAAACATTGATGTTGGAGAGAGAAAAAATCCCCTATTTAGTACAAGATGGTGATTGGTATAGACAGAGACGTGTAAGGAAGTAATGATGTATATAAAGCACAGACGTTCAGAGCTATTATCAATAATCTTAATTTCATACTCTGGGGTGAAATTTTGAAACAGCAGCAAATCTGTATGAAACAAAACAAGAATTAACAGCCCGCCTGTCCTAACTGCAAAGGATGAAGGAGTTGTTAAACAGGAATGTGGGTTAACAGAGAGCAACCTGAACTGGCTTGTTGTCCAGGTCGACTTGTCCTTGATGAAACCACACCACAGAGTTACGGTTTAATTGAAATGAAATGTACAAATCTACCAGGAAAACAAAAGTGTGACAGAATATAACAGTGTTCTTTCCTATTCAATATTATTAAAATAGACTCTCATACAAATAATAGTAAACAGTAACTTAAATGTAGCTATCATAACGATATACACTATAAATACGTAAAATGCTACTAAACTAGATATCTACATTTGATCATGTATATATTTGGGATATTGTAAAGGAATAACATAGTAAGAGGGGACGAAGGTAAACTTTTTTTAATTCATGAATTTCCAATTTTGTATCAATGGTTGTATCAAATGAATTTTCAGTAATTTCTTTTTATGGAATAAACACATGTCTGTTAGTTTACTAAGCTTATGTGATATGTACATTTATTCTCTCTCATATGCTTTCTTTCCACTTAATATTTCTTCCTCGCTTAAAGATGTAAACCGGAAAATGTGTACCATTTGTCAAAACTATTTCAGATGTATCAACACTCCAGTACAAAAGTACATATCCAAACAAACTGATAAACAAGAAAAGCGTCAGAAAATCTTTTCCAGTGAAACTTTGAAAGTTTACGAGACATGTTACTTAAAATCGAAACATCTGCCTCCCTCCCTCGACAGTATATTATTATATTGGCCCATGTCAAGATTCTTCAAATAAGATTATCTTGGTATAAGTGTTCAGTAATTAGAGATAGGATTAATTTTGCGAACCTATGTGTTTGCGACCTGTTTTGTGGTACGTAGCATGAAATACCGACTACTGCTTCACGTTGCATATTGATAAAGTAAGAAAAAAGCAACAACAAAACTAATCTGCTCGTAGAGTCCCGCTAATGTGTGGTCTCTAGTATAATAAGAGGAAAGCTATTTGATCACAGTTACCTAATTATTTTATGAGCTACGGAACCAGTCGATGTTTGGTGGTATATTAACCACCGTAATTCAAAGACTAAATTTCGCTGATTGGCTGAACATAATTACCGGAAAAAAAGAACGTATTTCTTAAAGAGAAACATATGTCTGGGTAAATTGTACGCAATTTTAGACTTGAACATGAAGCCATTTTAATTGTATCATTGTCGCTGCACATGTACTACTGGAGGTAAACGGGGAGATCTCAATGGCTGGATTTATATTGTGGGCACTTAAAATGTCATTTTTTATATAAAAAATGAGGTGCGTAGCAGATCATTTTCATCGCTTGAAGAGTTTTATCTTAATTAGATCATTCATAGGATGTAAGCGTGTTATGTCGATCTTAGCTCGAAAGTACACGGTCTATGGGGAGTGAATTAGTTGTCTGTGCCCATTTGTGGTGCTCGTGCGTTTTATCATCCTTGAGAGATAGCGTCTGCTGTCTTAAAGCCCTTGGATATACTGGCGAAACAACGACATCAAGCCGGACTAAGGCAGTATGTTTGACACTATATATATATATATATATATATATATATATATATATATATATATATATATATATATATATATATATATTGCTCGGTCTTGATATGAACTTAGGAACCAGTTCGGGCTTCTCTTTTTCTTTCATTTACTTTTAGACCCCTTGCATGTTACAGAGTATTCAAACTTGCATTTTGAATATTTGCATGTTACCAAAAATCCGTATGTCTCTCTGCCTGTCTATATATCCATATATTTCTTAGGTAATTTCAAACTTAAACGATACTTTAATGTAAATTAGACTTCAAAAACCTATTGGAACTATTTCATATATATATAAATCAGCACTCAAGTACAGTATGTTATATAGAAACTGATTAAGAAGGAACTATTTTATCTAGTCATTAGCACGCTAGTATATTTACACCTGCACTTTGAAAATGTAAATCTTACCAGAGGTTCACATCTCTCTCTCTCTCTCTCTCTCTCTCTCTCTCTCTCTCTCTCTCTCTCTCTCTCTCTCTCTCTCTCTCTCTCTCTCAAGCTTTGTATCAATTTCCAAATTGAATACATCTTTGTCCTTGTCTCAGACTGTCATATCTACATCAGCATTTAGTTACCAAAAAGGAACCGTGTCACTGCAGGCTGATACAAGTGAAAACAAATCGATAAATATTCTCGCTTGCACTTTGAAACTTTTCAAGTCGTCTTATACCAAATATTCATATTTGCTCACTCTCTCATGTAAACTCCACGTATCCCTCAATCCCTTTAGTTTATAATAAAGGTTTGAAATTTAACAAGACATTCTATTAAAAATAAATATTGCCAAAAGACTGCTCGCATGTTTCTGTGCATCACTTTTTGTAGATTTCTAAATTTCTTCATACGTATTATAAATCCTCTCAACATGAATTCTGTACTTAGAAACGGCTTTTGTTAAAGACTCTTTCCTAGAAAGGCGGAACGATTAGGGACAAACTTTCCTTCATTCAACATGTCCTATATACGAAAAAACTATCCGCCGTTACTACATCTCCAGGCTCCAGAAAATCTAAAATTCTTGATTGTTCAACGATATATGTTTCGGATATACATCCCTCAAAACCATAACATTCGAACACTATACTCTAATTTGGCGCAATGGCAACCAGTAACTTATACGTTGCATGTCCTTTTACGATGGAAAAGCATGCCTCAAAATTGGATGGCCTATTGGACATTTTGATATATTTTGAAACACTTTGGGATGATTTGCCTAATCCTCCTCCTGGAAGAAAATCTGGTCTAACGGAGTCTTCCAAACTGTTTATAAAGAACCTTGACCCAGTTTAAGAGCAAGCTTGGCTAACAACAAACTGTGGTCGCTGCCTACATCAGCATGCCTTTGACTCGTACATCTTGCAAGGAGTATCTCTACTTGCCGTTGATCAGCATATAATCTATCTGGCTTTCTGTTTTGCCATCCGGAGACTTCCACGTCATCTTGTGGATTTGCTCATGCTGGAAAAGAGTTCCTCCTATAACAAGGCTGCTGTCTTCGCAGAGGGCACAAAGTCTTTCGCCGTTGTCATTTATTTGTCCTATTCCGTATCTTGCCTGATCCGCTCCCTGTCTGTGTTGCCTGAGCCTGTTCGTGCGTTACAATCGGCAACAATGAGTGGTAAATCATGTTTTGATGTTGCTTCAACAGCTGAGTGCAAGCTGTTGTTGAAAAGGTCCTTCTCCTCATCGTCAGCGTCTTCTATGGGGTCATAGCAGGTGATGATTGATATCTTGGCGAATTTTGAGTTGAACATGGCATACATTATTTGTTAATTGATGGGTTTTCATCGTAGATGTGTGTTGTTCAGTTTTTTCGTGATGACCAGGGATATGCCTTCTCGATGTGGTCATCTTGCCTGCCTAACCATAGTATGATTCTCAGGTGGCCAATGTTCTTTTACCTGCTCCTGTCCATCCGGCTTCCACAACCGGAGACGTATCTAATGATCTTCACTGATTGTTATTGTATAGCTCAGTTACCTTTGGCTAAACTTAAACCAATTTTCTGGTTTCATTTTGAGTGAATACTTCAACATTCTAGTCTTTACAATTCTGTTAAATCTTTCCACTACATGGGTTTTGTGACTGAATAAGATGAAACGTATTCAATGTATTCCATTCCAGCAAATCCTAACGATTTATGTTGCAAAACTCTTTTCCTTCATCAAACTCTATTTTTCAGCCTTTCACTCTTTAAATATTTCTCTAAATGCATCCTGTACGTCATTTCCCATTTTGGTATTATCTTTTCAGCCCATGAGTTTTGTGAAATGACATCTATCACTGCTGAAAATGTAATTGTATATATCATTGTATTTTTCATGTGTTTGCATCTCATTGGTCATAAATATGACTAACGTAGACTATTCTACGTGAATTATTTTTTCGCTTGCTTGTGTAATGTGTCAGTAGATTTGTCTGTTAACCATTCTTTTCATTCAGGGTATTTTATTTTATTTTTGTCACGTTTAATTTTTTTTCACAATTTTTTGATATTCGTGTAAAGCAACTGTACTTTCATGATCGAAGTAACAATTTCTTAAATACTGTTGTTTATCAGTCATTTAACACCGTATAAAAACATCTAGAGAATAACAATACATCTGATAAATTACCTTAAGGCGCTCGTCAATAACGGCTACTTTTTAAAACAAATTACGCTTTTTGAGCCTTTTAAAGAGATGAATAATTTCAGATGTATGCCAAATTCTGCCATTTCAATGATTGATTATAAAACATCTACGTCCTATACGGAGTCAATATGTGCTCTTTTAAATGAAACTTTACTTTCCATAAATTCTATCGGATTTTTTAAAAATTGATTTTAGATTGACCTTGCAAAGTTTACGAGGTCTTGAGATTATAATGAAAATTTAGCAGTATACAAATACGTATATCAAATACTTAATTATTCTCTCTTTGCATAGTTTTAACCATCTGAATCTCAAAGCTGTTGCAGCTTATTTCAGTTTTTATTATCATTAAATGTAATCTGTCAATCTTCATCCTTTCTGATGTTTCAAATCAAGACATGTACATTTGCAGTTTTGTGTTTGCTTTTGTTGTAGCACAACTGGCTCTGACAACACTTTTATCGCATCCAAACTTGTAAACAACTACTCATTATCCCTTGATACTAACATTGTTGCTGTTATATTAAATTTATGAAATATTTAAAAATATAAATCTCTAAAAATGCTCACTTGAATACATCTGGCTTTGTGCCATTGTTTAAGACGCATACAAATTTCACATCGTTTTGTATTCACTCTACCGTTTAGCTGCGCCCTACTCAATTCTCAGCAGATGTGCTAGAGTATTGTACAAATGGAGGCTGGAATTAGAATTCCTCAGAATTATACTTTTTCTATCTCATTTATTATTGTCCACCCTCTTCATTGTAAGCTCTGGAATTCACAACTGGCAATTGAGGCGCATGTCGTAAAATGTTCTTAATATTGTCCAGTGGGTTAAGGTCTTACGAACTCTTGATTCTCAGCATCCATAACAGTGTTTAATGAATTATAATTAAAATCACAAAGCCATTTAATTTATTTAATAATATATTTATTTAACAGGGTAAAAGAGTGGGTGGTATGGGAAAGAAGAGACATTTATTTCGGATTATATCTGTCGTCTTTTGTTGTGTATGCTTAAAAAGGAGAATAATGAAGACCTGTCATTGATAGAGGAAGAAGGGCTGTTTCGTTATATTTTATTTTAAAGCTTTACAAAATGGTAAAAATTATGGCTACGTTTATTTTAGCTGACGTTAAATGTTGATGTGATTCATTTTCGCGATATCACTCTCGAACACCGCTAAATCGCTCATTTTTATCCACCGCTAAAATATATCGTGCTTTAAGGTACAAAAACATTTCAGATTAAAATGTCATCCTTAATTTTAGTGTCAAGTAAAACAAGAACGACCACAACTATCCAACAAAAATAATAGCTTTGTCTTGCTATGTATAAATTGGGTGCATAAAACACATTTATAAAATTGAATGGCATTGAGGTCGTGTAACTAAAACGATTTTTAAACCTTTTCTCAGCAAAATTAAACAAGGCACATATTAAATATATCACAACTGAATAATTTACCACCAAAATCTATTTAGCCGGTAAAGACCATGCCCCTTAAGATGAAAAAACAAATTAAAAGAATCATCATGATCAAACTTGCAAATAAAATATCATGGTTTCGTCTGCAATTATATCTTTTGTACCATTTCTGAGAAAATATTGAAAAGAATTTTTCTCTCACTTTTCCAGACCGTACAAAAGCAACTCGCTTGTTTCTCCGAACAGGTCAGGAAAGAACATCTCAGGATACTTCTCGACAAGTCCCATCTCTTTTTGTTTCTTCTGATAGCAGACCTCTAGGAGCAAGGGTTCAAGGTGCGAATAGAACCCCACCACATCGCCAGGCCAGTTTGGATCCGACGAGCCCTGTGCGAGATTTAGAAATTGGAAGTGGGCAGATGGCTAGACAAATGCGATCTATGTCAGTCTCTGATGAGATCAGCCTTTCATCCCAGATTTTTCAGCAAGAGTCGATGACACATTCTAGTTGGGTTATTCAGGGACATCCCATCCAGGAAACTTTTCCTTCAGAAACTAAGTTTCCCTGTTACAAAATGGATGCCCAACCGAGAGGTAAGATATTTAAATTATAATTAGAAATATATTATACAAGTCTGGGATTCCTGACAAAGAATTTCCATTGATGACGGCTTTTTTTAAAAATTACTGAATCTGTGGTGAGCAATATGAAATGAATGAAGTATAAAGAAACAAGTTTCTTACATTTAGTTATCATATTTAAGGACAACTGAATAGATGCAAATATTGATGTACCCTTATAAAACACACAAGTTACACAGCAAGAGACATGAAATAAACAAACGTGCTATGTATTTAGCTTTTCAGTGGTCAGTAAGAGAGGACAACCTTTTAATTATAACCTAAAAATTTAAATATGAATCAAATCTATGGAAAATTTGTATTCAAAACACAACAATCAATCAATTACAAAATTAAAACACCGCATGCACATCTTAAATGTAAGACATATTTATTTTTTTGCCTCACACTTGCGATGTACATCTCCATTTTACAATATCTGCAAACATCTAGATCAGAGTTTGAAATCTAAAACATTATTTCAAAACGTTCAATCTACAATTAATATACATGTACTTAGCTAAGCGAGGAAGTTACAAACATTGGAAAATCTGTTTCTAGTAAAAGTCTCATATCAAACATTCTTTTTGTTTTGGTTAAAGGTTTTAAACGTATTCTGACTATACATGATTTACATTTGTTATTCAAGAAATGTATGCACAACTTATCTTATAATTCAACTTTGAGTACAAAAAGTACACTTTACGAGATATACGAGAAAGCAGTTCGTAAAATTTTGAACTGTCACATCGTTCAATCAAAAGACAAATTGTAATATACCATTTGTTGACATTCTTATCTTCTCTGAAGATGATAAATGATCCAATGATAAATTCAAATTTCACTGCTGACTATATACTTAGTGGAGAGCGAGCGCAGCAAACAAAAACAACAAAAATAATAGTACAAAGCTATATTGTAGTAATTCGACAGTTTCAGTACGAATAACATCAAAGCAGCAATTTCTATTTGTTAACAAGTTTGGATGATGTAAAAGTATGCTCAAAACTAGTCACATTATAACACAAACAAGAGAATAAAATGTTGATTTATCGATTTCTAAGATGAAAAAGATAGCATGTAATGTTTTTAGAAAAGATGCAGATTAATCATTATAAGATTTAAATAAACGCCTTTGAAAGTAAGAGGACAAAACAGTGGAGTACAAAGAGGGAATAAATTACGTACTTGATACGGATAAAAGATACAAATTTGTATTCGGTCAAATGTACTTTACAACTTGAAGATCTAGTAGGCTGGCACGTCCAATTACCACGTTACTACTTAGAAAACATACCCAAAAGAAAGTCTACCAACATTATCCAAATGCTCAACTGGACAATGGAAAATTGTATAACTGAATGAAATCGGATGTGTTCTTAATGTAGGGAAAGATAGCCTCTGTATCAGTTTGTTTGCATGACTTGAGCAGTTCTCAGAAATGCTCAAATGCCGCGATAATAGGAACGATGCGATATTGGGACATCATAGTATAATTATTACAAAGTCAATTTACAACGATTAAACACTACCAGATATAGAATTTATGGAGAACAAAGATTTCAAGCAAAAAATGGTGACTCATTACATGAAGTAGTTCGTTAATATTGAACCACAGGAACGCAAACTATGACATAAATCTGATATTATTCATCCCTTGAAAGCGTAGCAAATTGTTGAAACTAAAAGTACTTGTGATAGATGGATAGTCTGTTGGCTTGTTGATATAAGCAAAGGACAATTGTCAGACGTAAAGTATTCCATCTATATTTATCTACCCTTTTAAAAAGCTGACAAAGAATATCAATTGAGACATCTTTACTACGATCCTGAAAATCCAGTTGTTTACACAAATATGAATCAATTATGGGAATAAATAAAAAGTGACAAAAATAAAACAAAATACGCTGAATTATAAAAATGGTTAACTCAACAGTCCATCTACACATTACACAAGCAATCGAGAAAAAGATTTCACGACAAAAGGGTATATGTACGTAACTTGAATGACCAGTGACAGGCAGTCATGATTGATATACACGGATATGAAAATGGATACAATATATGTTTACAGTGATAGATATTTTCATAAAATACGATAGGGTTGAAAAAGGTAATACAAAAATGGGTGATGACACACATAATGCTTTCAGACAAATCTTAAAAAAGCAAAAACCTGTAAAACACAAGGATTTGTTGAGAAAGAAAAACAAGAAATACATTTAAACTTACTCAGAAAAAGCGTCTGTTGTGCAAGGATTCATCAGAACTCTAAAGACGAGAATGCGGAAGTATTTTACTCAAAATGTAACCAGAAAATGTTATTCACGTTTTACTAAATCTAATTTAAGGATACAATTATGATCATTACAGATCAATATATATTACTACATTTTAAGCAAGCAGGAAAGAAAACAGATAAAAAATATGGCTTAGTGTATTGAATTATTTAACAACTGATACATTTCGAATGCCTAAACTTACAACTGGTGAAATGTTAAGAGTTTCAAAATATAAAACAGCATTTGCAAGGGACTGTGTTCCGAACTTTGCAGAGGGAAATTGAAAATCATGTATGCAGTGTAATTTGTTAATTTGCAATCAGGGAGACTTAAAGAGGATGTAGATGGTGTGTTGTTAGATGAAGAGTTATCTGCAATCTCCAAGCAAGATGATGTATACAAAACTAAAAGAACTTGAAGACAAAGCAATGAACGATAAAAAGTATGCACTAGTCGAATGAAAAATATATGATGCATCAGTTAACAGTTACGAACCAAGTGAAAATTTTATAACGTTTAAAGAATGATTTATTAAAGTACCCCGCTCCAATGGAGACAGTGTGTCCAAGACAGCACAATACATAAAAAGCGATATTAAGAACCATGAAAAGATTCAGTGTTTGCAATATAATTAGTTTCTAGAATGTGACAAATATAGATGAAACAGCGCGTTTGAAACTGAAAGTGTTTAAACATACATAAAACATGCATTGTTTCAGCAAAAAGCCAGAGAGAAGAAAGAAGTTTTATCCGTAAACATCAAATTTAAACGACAAAATTGTGGACATGAAAGACGTGAAAAGGCAGGTACAATATATATATATATATATATATATATATATATATATATATATATATATATATATATATATATATATATATATATATATATATATATACAATATCCTAACTGGGTAATATAAGACATTAGAGAAGAAATTGAAAGGAATAACGTTTCAAATACAAAGGTGATTTTTACTACAGTTCAAATAAGCTCAAAAACAAAAACGAAATCTAAAAGACTATAAGCTTGTCTACGAGACATTGAATAACGTAAAGGGTAATACAAGTCACATAGCTGTTGATGCAGTCACAAAGGTTTTTTAAACTTCTTTCAAATTTCATTCAAAGAAGGTGTAGCAACAATTCACACAGCCACTCAGTCATCTGTGGATTTTCCCCGTCAAACTGTTTACTATGTACAATTTAAACACATCCATAAAACCTTAAATCACAAAATATGACCACAATATTAACCGAAACGGTCACACAAAATAGTTTGCAAATGTCGAAAGACAATATCACCATGATGTAAAACAATTATTTACATGAATACAGGGTCTGCAGTAGTTTATGGTTTGAAATACGTTATGAAATATGAACAACCCAAAATTACAAACCTCTAACTCTGCTAGATGCTTTGCTTACACTTTTGATAAAAAAACTAAAACAACAAACGTCAGCAAGAAAGAAAGCAATTTGTTAAGCATTCTAAAAGAACTAGATTATCACACTATAAATAATTCCAGATAATGCTTCTGCCGCCTTTATAGATAGTGCAACGATAGAGTTGGTAATATCTATTAAGTCGTTTGTTAATTGTGTCAATAAAGATTCGCTTGGAGTATGAAACTGACAGGGAGCTGGAGTATAAACAACATTAGGACAAAAAACACTTTTCACAGCATTTGATGTGGACGTGCAATTATTGATATCGTCATTGCAGCAGCAAAGAAAGTCATCAGTTATAGGAAGAAAAAGGACAAGAGATGGTTAACACCAGAGACATGGAAGGAAATAGATGAAAGGAGAAAGGCCAAAGACAAGCTTCTGAGTTCTAAATCACCAAGGTTGATTGAAGAGGCACAGAAAGAGTATAAGCTGAAGGATAAAGAAGTAAAAGGGAGTGCCCGTAAGGATAAAAGAACTTTGTTGAAGAACTGGCACATGAGGCAGAACAGGCTGCAACAAAAGGTGAACTGAGCATGGTATACAAGATTACAAAACAGCTATGTGGTCATGGATCTAACCACTCCAACCAATCAAAGATATACAGGGAAGAGTGATAACTTCGGAAAGGTAACAGGCTGCGAGATGGGTCCAGCACTTCGAAAAAGTACTAAACCAGTCAGAGCCTGAAGATCCAGCAGACCCGCCACCATCAAATGACATTAATGGTATTGATACCGGCCCACCTACTCAAGCAGAGGTTCAAACAGCCATCAAGGCCAAGAAGAGGGTAAAGCACCTGGTATTGACTCCCTACAGGCAGAGCTTCTGAAAGCTGATATAACCACAGCTGCATATGTGCTGTCTGACCTCTTTAGAAAGATATGGGAAAATGATATCATCCCAAAAGACTGATGTAAAGGCCTCATCATCAAGCTACCAAAGAAAGGTGACCTTAGCAACTGCAACAACTGGCGAGGGATAACACTCCTTTCCATTCCCAGCAAAGTCTTCTGCAGAATTCTCCTCCAAAGGATTGATGGAGCCATAGATGGTAAACTCAGACAAGAACAAGCAGGGTTCTGCAAAAAAAGAGGATGTATAGACCAGATATTTGCTCTGCGCAACATCATTGAACAATGCCTAGAGTGGAATGTGCCCCTTTACATCAACTTCATTGACTTCAAGAAGGCATTTGACAATGTTCACCGCGAGAGCCTATGGAAGATTCTTATGGCCTATGGAATACCATCCAAGATAGTCAACCTCATTGGGAAGTTCTATGAGCACTTCGAATGCAGCGTCATTCTTAACAACACTCATACAGAGTCGTTCCAGGTGAAGTCTGGTGTTAGACAAGGTTGGATAATCTCTCCCATTCTGTTACTCATCACCATCGACTGGATAATGCGTCAAACAACTTCCGACCATGCCAGAGGGATCCAGTGGACACCCTTCTCAAACCTTGAAAACCTGGACTTTGCTGATGATATGGCTGTCATCTCATCAAGGCGCTCACATCTTCAAAAGAAATCTGACAGACTCTGCAAATACGCTAAACAGACGGGCCTGCATATCAATGCAAAGAAAACCCAACTGATGTGCACAAACGCAGCAGCTACTCTTGCAATTACCATCGATGGAGAAGCACTTGAGTTTGTAGACGACTTCACCTACCTTGGTAGCCTAATTAGTAACAACAATGGTGCCAAAAAGGACAAAAAGGCCAGGTTAAATAAAGCCAGAGGTGCTTTCAGCAGGCTTCGCCCTGTGTGGAGATCAAAACAGTACAGCCTCAAAACAAAGATCAGACATTACAGCAGCAGCATAAAGTCGGTACTTTTATGTGGCTCCGAGTGTTGGAGAGTTGTGAAGACAGACATGAGAAATGAAAATTCATTCCACAATGGCTGCCTCCGTAAAATCTGCAACATCTACTGGCCAAACAAGATCTCCAGTGTGAGTCTATATGAGAAAACTGGATGTAAAAACATTTCTCTGGAGGTGAAGATGCGCAGAATCAAATGGCTCGGACACGTAATGCGGATGCCACAAGAACGGATACCTAAGGTAGCTCTCAGATGGACACCAGCGGGGAAGCGTAAGCGTGGTCGGCCAAAGACAACCTGGCGAAAGACAATGATGACGGATGTGGAAGAGATGGGACTTTCCTGGGGCGAAGCACAAGCCATTGCCCAGGACCGACCAACATGGCGGAAGATCGTTGCAGCCTTATGTCCCAGTTGGGATGAAAAGGACCCTTAACATAACTTAATGACTGTAGTTGTAGAATAAGTTATGAAGCTAAATATTGTCCTTAAGTTTAGACAGTTCAAGATTGACTACTTCATCGTAATTAACAAAACTGCTACTCAATCAACATGATATGCAAAAGTAGAATTACTTCACCTACTGTGTTATCACCTGGGTGCCTCGCCTTCAGCAATGTAGCCTACTGTGTCCTTTTAAGGCACAGAAAATAGCGTAGCATCTGCAAAGCAAAATGAGTACCTTTGGACCAATATATAGTTCTATTTCTGTTTCAAAAGTTGTGTTGTATCGCGGAAGGACTATGCGAAATATACAGTGCAACCTAAATCAGATAGATTGGGCATATCACAATATCTTCTAAGTTGATTAAACCCTCAATCGAAGTCCCAGCTGTCACTTTCATAGACATAAAATAGTGAAAAAGTACCAAATGTGCAACCGTTATATTCCACACTGCATATAGACGTTGCTGCTCTGCAGAAAGGCTTGTCCCTTCGTCACAATGATATTGACGCTACGCATCAAGGCTTGTCATTCAAATACAGATAAACAGACCTAAATACAATCTTTATCAACTTGTATCTAAAAAAGGGTATTCAAATTCCATCACACATACATTTTTTATATAAAACTAAAGGTAATCAGTCAACATATTTTTTATACAGTTACTCGAGAAAACTAGTCTAAATAGAATTATTTTCAAGAATCTAAAACATTCTCTTCAAGAAAACAATATTTCATTTTCGTAGATGATATTAAAAGATCTTAGAAATTATTCTAAAGGATTTACATTGAAATCCGGCAGCATTATACAACTTTTTGTTACATATAAATACAACAACAACAAGAAACAAATGGTCAGGGCAGCTATGATTGGAGGAACAATATTTGTTAGTTTAGCATTTATAGGAAGCAACTATATCTTCAAGTTATTTGATCCAGATAGATCTGCTGAATAAGACTACCAGATAAAATCTGCAGAATTCATGAAAAATAGATGACTTCACTACTTCAACGAAAGATTGAGAAAACAAGAATTGGTGACTCAGTAATTAACCAATCCGGACTATGCTTCTCTCTCTCTCTCTCTCTCTCTCTCTGCGTCTCAAGGAGACAGGTCTAACGGACGTAGATCATCTGGTCTTGGTACTAGCAGTAGACATTATTTAAACTATCCTGATAATATGACATAACTTGAGAATTCACGACAGTCAAAACTGAACGATTTTTTCCAACCTTCAGGTGATCAAGAAAAATACGAATACATATTTATTACAATTGTGATGGGCGTTAGTGTGTAAGTTATTTTCAAGTTTTTGTAACAAAAATTTCTCCGACGTTTCACTAAAAATGAAGACCGTATTCACTGTCGTTTCTGTAGGGAATGAATGATAAAGGTATCAACGTACGGTAAATAATACAACTCCTAACGAGCGGGGTAAATATCACAATTAGTTAAATACCTCAATCCAACAAATCACTGTAACGCCTAGCAACATTAAACCCGAACAAACTTTTACAGATGGAAACAAAACAAATAGCTCCAAATATATTGGCTGTATCAGGTAGTTTCTTCGTGTCATTTTATATGAAGGCGAACGGAGATACTAACAATGCCAGTGGTAAACAATTTGGGTAGAATGCTCGTACGAAAGCGTTTTCAGCACAGACAAAGATTTGTGACTACCTGTATCATTTAGAACAAACAGGACTGAACAATGTATAAGGAAGTATCAAATTCAAAACCTCAGACTAGGAGCTAGTAAAGGACAAAATACTGGTGTCGAAGCTATGCAGCTTGTGGTGTTGAGAAATAAGTTTAGAATACCGTTGGAATTCCAGATTTTTACAGATCATTATTCATTGTATCCAGGTCTTTTACCTCAGTATTTCAGATTTAACGTAACACTTTCTAAAGCCTTTTAGGTGCTATAAGATGGAAACCAAGACAATGAACTAGAAAACATGTGCATCTAGTACAATATGATTACCTCTAAATAAATTGTACCGTTAATCAGTACACATATGGAGTTGTTTTCTTTTACGACTACATCGCTATGAAGAGATTCATTGACATGGTAGAGAATACAACTTTAAAGAACCTCAAAAAAATTCTCCCAGGATGAGTTTAAAGTGTGCTTTCATACTGTGCAAAAGGAAAAGTGATATTGAATAGTTTTACAACTCAAAAATAAACAAAATCTTTGACTATAGAAGTTCTGCCAAACATGGTTAAATGCCAGAGCTTTGAATTTAACAACAGAGTATAGAAGCCACTAAATATTTATGTCCTAAACAACAAAGGTGCACACAAATTAATAACCAAAGTGTGAAGAGTGTTTCACGGAAAATTATTGCAGCTGGACTGATTTGAGAAGTTCACACGATAACTGATTGCCTGGAAACAGTTTTAAACTAGCTAGTGTAAAACAATATATCCATTTTCAATGCAATAGAACAAATATGTAGATGCTCGCAAAATGTATATTTATTTTGTGTCTATTGCTCAGGTTACCGTTTAAAAAACAATCAGTTCAGATCAGTTATGTCTTAAACACAATAAATTATGTAAACGAATGGCAAAGCACATAACATGATAATTGGTGTAGTAACTAACAGTGGAAAACATTGTTTGCACTAAATCTGATATGAATTTAATATAAAGACATTTTCAAATACATCGTTATCATTTGTACAGTTTTTCTATGCAGCAAGACTTACAATAGAAAGTGGTTTCTCAGAGATGAAAAGGTGATCGCTTTATATCCCCAAAACGAATTAGATAAGTGGTTAAAGCCTCCGGTTGAAGTCTATCAGGCACAAATACCTTGCTTCTAACTGGTGATTGAAAGAAAGCAACAAAACCTAAGCAGACTAACTTTGAGTTGTAGACATTCTGAAATAGCAGTATGAGTGATCATACGAATGAACAGCCATGTAAATACAGCTATTCAAGAAATGCACGTGTTTTGGTTATCTTCTACGGCAAGGACAAATAAGAAATGGAAACAGCGTTTATTTTTTAATCATGTTATATCAGATAAAATGAAAGTAGGAACTGCTTTTAATTCGTTCAGCGTTTCTCTTTGACGTACACGAAGTGTTCGGCACATTGCTCACGTGTCCGTAACGTAATGTAATGTAATTATTTTGTCAACACACTCCACCCCCATTTAAGGTTGTCGTCATAAAAATGCAGTGATGTTTTGCATCTTCGCGAATGTATGACCTAAGTAAATTTTATATCTTTCTAATTTTCCTTGTGATTGAAAAAAACAATTGTTGGATATGTCTAATATAAATTCTCTTATGTTTTCCTTTACAAACATTCTTTTCATATTTATCATCCTTAAATGAAGAAGGTGTGGATCTCAATCCTAAAAAATCTCTAACTGGAACACTGTTCAACTCATCTTTCAAAATTCTAGAAACAATTGTATTAATTTCTGGTTAAACAAACACGTTGTCCTTTGAATAGTCACAAGCGTGGTAAAATATGGTGTTCTTTTTCAAGTCAATACAAGCATTTTCCGTTTTAATATAGATGCATTCAAAATTAGAACCAGTTCTGAGTAGTCTCATTTTATCACCGTATTCGTTTTCCAACTTGTTGCAATTCAGTTCGTACAATAACTATTTGGACAGCTCTAACACATTACCTCCACCGTAAATTGATTTCGTTAATTTGATCTTGTTTTCAGACTGTCTAGCACCATATCTTCTCTGATTTGCCTTCGTTGCTGTGATCTTGTTGTTTTTCAGAATGATTAGCAGAAGATCTTCTCTGATTATTGTTTTCTTTCATGCATTTGAATAACTTATTTTCATCTGTACATGCTTTAATGTTTTGTTATTTTTCTCAAAGTCTCCATCTTTTCGAAGAATATACTGTTTTCGATAATTTAAAAAATGTCATGACGCACTGCATCTGATTTTAGTTTTGAATGTGCATAGCAATTTCGATACAGTCGGTTTTGTATCCTTGAAATCATTTATCATACATCATTTGAAAGGAGGATAAATCATTTTCGTCTGGTACAAACTTTTCTGATGCTAAAGGGTAGTCCTTAAAATTATTATGGAGATGTTTTGGAATCTGAATGTGTACTTTTAATATCCAAAGAGTATCACTATAAAAACGTATTTCAAACAGATATTTTTCTAATCATCTAATTTGTTCCTTATTTGCCCAACTAATGTTACTGCCATTAATTTGCCCATGGCTAAACTATACAGATTTGTGTATTCGGATACATGATATATGATTTTTATTCTTTCTCATGGAACTCTCCGTAATTTTTTATCTTTCCACCTTCTGCTGAGAATCCGTGGTTGGCTTTAGCATGCGTATGTTGTGTCATACTAATTCCGCCACAAATTCCACTCTCAATTATTAACTGTCAAAAGTTCTAATTCAAGACCTGATATTTTAACGATGCATCATGCGGAGATAGTCCTGGTGCTATATAGTAGTGAGCTGGCTCTAGTTTGTGTGTTTAATACAGACATATATAAAGGTTTCAAATATATTAAATAACATTAAGGTGTCCTACATGACAGAAATCATGAACAGCACCTAATGATTGAAGATTAAAATGTCCCATAACATCATGTACATACCAGTAATCGTCACTTCATATGTTTGAATCATTTAGACTTTAATAAAACCTTTCTTGGAGTGGTATAGCTGTTCATTAAAGCTTTCAAAGTTATCGACATGGACAAACGTCTTTCCTCAAACATTTGGATTTCATGTCTCTAAAATGTTTCAGTACTCTATAAATTTTTAATCACCTATAATTTAGACAGTTGCTCTGTACCTTACCTCATGAATCTAAAGCTATCTACAAATCTAATCTTTCTCTTCACAGTTATTTTCTTAAGTTCTTTTATGAACCATGAACTATAAAGTCCATACTAAAAGATGTATATTTCTCATCAATATTCAGTATTATTTTTATTATATTTTCAAGTGCCGGACAAGTTATGAATAAAAAGTTAGATGTATTTTAGATATTTGTAACTAAAACTACAGTTGTTATGAGCAAGTCCTCTTTACATTCCAGTCATCTGGTCGTGGTCGCGAACTTTGTATTTAATTTCTTTTTCAGATATGTCACACGTTGGTTGAATTAAAATGTTTCTCGTCTTTATCTGTGAATATCATAGGTTTTGCAGTTTCAGTCTTAATTCTTCGGACACTAGTTTTGCAATCTTACCCAGCCGGTATTAATACACTTGACTGGAACTGGTACCTCTGTAAACGATTGGTCTGCCACATTGTGAACTGAAAGAAGGTATATACAAAGCCCTGATGGAATGTGTTCAGCTTTTTTAATTGTCCAAGATATTGAGGTGTCCCGAATGTAGCACACATCATTAATGGAATCTCACGACTAGCACACATAGGGACTTGTGATGTTTATTGATTTTCTGTTGGGCCATATATTTTTTAATGGTTGCTCTTCATTCAACGGATAAGCAGATATAATGACACAAAAGCTGGTAACGGCATAGATACGAGCATTTGGAACTAGGCAAAGACACACACAGATACTAAACAATCACTCAACACAAAAGTGTGTGTGTGTGTGTGTTAAGTATTTCGAGCATTTATATTATAGTCCAAATAAATATTTAAAAAACAACAACATCCCCAATGAAAAGAAAGGAGAGTACAAAAATGAAATCATATACAAAAAGGCAACTACATCTCTCTGTGATATCGGTTATCTTACATGGAATAAAATGGGTCAAAGGTAAACACAAATCAGAGTGTGTGTGATAAATAGGGGAACATTTTTGAATCGCTTCACACTGAAAAACAAAGAACTGATGCGGTAGGTAAAAGACAACGCTCCAATTAACGTAATGATAGAATCACTTGGTTTTGACTCCCAAAACTTACATTCCTAATTTTAAAAAATGTCCTTTTTGATGCTGGACAAAGACGCAAGCGTCTGTTATAATAGTATTGATGTGGAAAATACTAAAACTGAACTTTCACAAAAGAAATTAGAGGATAAAAGGGGCGCGTGGGAATACTACTACTAATACTGATGAAAATGAGGTACAAGTAGGTCACGGAATATTCTGATGCGGGAACAATAATAATAGTAATAGATAATAAAAATTGGCTGAAGCAGGTAACTAAGTATTTTGATGTTGGAACAGAGACAAAGTATTATTGAGATAGCTTAATAACGTCTTGTTTGTGACAATAAGAGACTGCAACTGACTGGTTAGATTTTGTTGTTACGGCTGGAAATTGCTGGATCGGATGGTAAGTTTTACATATTGCTAAATTTTGCTTCAGAGCTACTCAGTTACCAACAGGTGAGATGGCTGTGGGGGTCAGGGGTGCAATATGTTAGTTTTTATAATAGTAGCAGTAGTTGTTGTTGTAATTGTTGTGGTTCTTATTAATTTCCGGAAAATGTGACGAGGAATGAAAGTTGCTATTTATCCACGAGTTGGTCTTATATTTACATACTATACTCTGAACAAGAGAAAACTAGTCTGATCAGTAAACTTTAACTTAAGTGGGTGCTGTCCTATTAATTTCTCATTTCTCTTTTCTGTCGATCCAAATAAGAAAAGGTTTTTTCTTCCAATTTTACCTGTTTTGAAAACTTGTAAATACAAACTGTCCGATTATTCCTTCATTTACATTTGAAATACTTCTACAACAATAAACAGCTGATTTGCAATTGGAATGTATTACATGATAAATAAAGTAGTGATATGTTTTAATGAATATATTGCTGTATTGATGCGCGTCTGCTTTTTATTTGTTGGAATTGCTGATAAAAACATAATAACCTCAATCACTGAGCTATTTCCTACAAGCTTCATAGTTGCCACATATGAACTTACAAAACACGTCATGTCTCTGATATTTGTAATAAATATAACTTGGATAGTTTCATCCACATCCTTACTCATTATTTAATAAAGCCATGACCTCGAAAGTTTCGTATCTTTTGTATACACATTGATAAATGGTATGTTCCATTTGTTACGACTCTATGGCCTAAAGATATGTAACAGAAAGAAAGTGACACCAACAATATCAAGTAAAATCAAATAAAGCAATTTAGTTCTAGACAATTATATTGAAAATTCAAACGACACTTACAATAACGTGAATTAAAGTCTAAATAATCCAAAGTGTCCTGATCACAAGTCCCAAAATGTATAATGTTCTGAATGAATTCCAATAGCCTTGAATGTCTTGATGTACCACAAGTCTTGAATGTCCTGATGTACCACAATGATGTAATCCAGAATATATTTGAATGAGTACACATAAATCCCAAATACTGTATTATTCCAAAAATGACTGAGCACTTTAGTATTTCCACTGAATATTGTAGATAAATAATTCCCCTCAAATTATATCTGATTTCAACAACACAACTAAAATAGATTCATTACAGACTGATCTCTTAGAATCGAAATTCTAGAATAGGAATGAATTTATTTACCAAAATATGTATATAAATACACCTGTCTACATGCCCTATGTCACATCACAATATGGGTAATTCTACTGGAAAATTACTTTGTGTACCTGACTTTTGTCACAACAAGACATGGAAATAACAGTCCAGCTGCTAACAAAACCGACTATGAACTCAAATGCTATGTAAACATGTTGTTTACAAAATGACTGACTAAAGTACAATTTACAATCATTGACACATATTATAAATTCAATATAAATAACACATTTTTTTCAGACAGTGAAAGGTCATTCTATGCAATGAACAAAATCAAGAGTTTGTTAAGGAGCATGTTGAGACAGAGGGTGTTGAATTACCTTATGACAATTAGTACTGAAGGAATTTGCCTAAAAGACTTTAATTGTAATGTGGCAATCAAAACTATATGAGGAAGTGAAGAAACGAAGGGTAACATTCATTTAAAGACAAATGAGGCTGACATTTTATCATGTATAACTTAGAGAAATAGAGCATACTATATAAATATATGTATTTCTTTAATATTTAATTGATAATAATGTATGTTTTCTCACTTTTGTGATGATAACGCGCGTTTTCTAAAACATTTTATGACGCTAACGCGCGCTAACTCTTCTGCTATCAAAACTTTCTGTGGAGATCACTACTAGGAACTAGCAATATATATGAATCGGCCATGTGCCAACCTCATCCAATATGCAATTTTACGCGTACGATTAAAATACATACTTTAACTATTAAGAACAATATAGAAAATTGGTCTGATGATCATAAAATGGACATTATCCTAGAGGTCAACTTAGAGAACATTATAATTGTTACGACTTGTTATGGTCTAAAAAAATGTAACAGAAAGAAAGTGAAATCAACAAATCAAGTAAAAATCATCAAGCAATTTATTTCTAGACAATTAAAGTGAAATTCAAAAAACACTTACAATAACGTGAATTAAAATCCAAATAATCCAATAATCCTAAGTGTCCTAATCACAAGTCCTAAATATAGAATGTTCCGAATGAATTACTGCATCATTGAATGTGCTGATGTGCCAATAGTCATTAATGTCCTGATGTGCCAGTAGTCTTTACTGTGCTGATGTGCCACAATGAAGTACTCCAGAATATCTTTGAATAAGTTCACATAAATCCCAAAATCATCAGTTAAAAATGCAAAATCCAAAAGTATATGAGCACTTTTATAATCCAATTAATATTTTAAGTAATTCCTCTCTCTGAATTTGGAATGATTTTTCACAACTGTAATAACTCTTTAAAAGACTGATGATAAGGTCGAAACTGAAAAACTGTCCAATAAACATGGTATATAGAAAGATAGGTCACATGACAGAATGTTCTAGAATATTATGTTGTATGTAACTCTTAACACACAACTCTAATGGAAATTCTAGTTTTATCTGTAAATAAATCAACCTTGACCTCAAATCGAATCTACAACTTGTTTACCAAAACCGTCCTTGAACTCAAATACTAAGTAAACAACCTAATTCAAGAACAATAGCTAAAATATCAGCATTATACTTAATATTAACGTTTATGCAAATATTAAAGTCAAGAAATATTTGTCAACATTATACTTAACATTAAGCTTTAAGCAAATATTAAGGTCAAGAAACATTTATAATTTCCTAAAATATTTACAACATTATAATATCATCATACATAACATAATTACATGAATTATTTAAAAATTATCCTCCAGCTCCATAAAACATAGTGCCAAAAGATCTCCCGCAATACGAATTAGAACTACTATCAATGGAAAAAGGATCAATAATGAACACGCTAAAGCTATCATGTACCTTAAATAACAAATAAAAGTACTTATTTCTCTATAGGCTGTTGAAATCATGCATACAATTATGCGTAAGGAATATATTGAGCTGAATACTCATTTTTGAAAATATGCGCGAAATTGTTTTTATTAGGACGTTTTTAAGGGTATGGTTAATTACCTCTTTGACAAAATATTTCAAAACGATTGAAAACGTAGGATTATACATATTACTTATGACAAACATAAATTTAGCAAATAACCGGTTCAACCAAATTACAAGAGCAGAACAATAACTGATGAGACTATTGTATCAGTTGAGATGTCGAAAGAAAAAATATTGTCTTATAGACCAACATATATATTTCTGTTTTTCAATGAACATTGTATATTTATTTGTATTAAGATGATATTCATAACCTCTTTTTAAGTTTCCACATTCACAAGGTAGTTTTCGAAGTATTTTCGAAGTATTTTATTTTGCTTTCAGCGATAATACTTTTGTGTTGAATATTAACTCATTATCTTCCTTCAGATAAATTTGTCAGTTCAATTATTTTGTTCAGTAGGAGAAAATTATATCGCCACAGTGGCGAAAGCACTTTTGGAACTACCGTCTTTTCCATTTAGGAAGTATATCTGCCCTTACGTATGTTATTCAGACTTGTATTTCCATATTTAGGTCCATTTAATTTTTTCTTCCTCTTTTCCTTCTCTCTCTCTCTCCCACCATCAACCAAATTACAAGAGCAGAACAATAACTGATGAGACTATTGTATTAGTTGAGATGTCTAAAGAAATAATATTGTCCAATAGACCAATATATATATTTCTGTTTTTCAATGAACATTGTATATTTATTTGTATTAAGATGATATTCATAACCTCTTTTTATCACAAACTTTACACATTCACAAGGTATTTTTCGAAGTATTTTCGAAGTATTTTATTTTGCTTTCAGCGATAATACTTTTGTGTTGAATATTAACTCATTATCTTCCTTCAGATACATTTGTCTGTTCAATTATTTTGTTCAGTAGGAGAAAATTATATCGCCACAGTGGCGATATCACTTTTGGAACTACCGTCTTTTCCATTTAGGAAGTATATCTGCCCTTACGTATGTTATTCAGACTTGTATTTCCATATTTAGGTCCATTTAATTTTTTCTTCCTCTTTTCCTTCTCTCTCCCCCACCAGGATGAACATATCTTAAAATGTGTCAACACTGTTGACTCTCTAGTACACATGTATGTACTCAATGAGAAGGCGCTATCAAAATGCTTAAAATTGAACCCCAAGCAACATAATGTAGGCTTCAAGAATTAACATTTTTATAATTAGTTTTCCACATGAATCATGCAAATTGTCAGTGACTGAACTTACATGACCTGTTGCTATTCGATATTCTGTCACTCATACAGTATTGTATACATGATACATTCAACGACAAACTGTACACATTTTTAATAAAAACTCTAGATTATATATAATAATAAAACTGTTCGAGTAGCGATTTTAACTCTTATCACAATCATAATCATGTCTGAAAACGATGGAGAAATCAGGCACTGATTAGTGTCGATTGCAAGCCAAAATTAAGTGGTAATCGAAATTTGGGTGCAGCGTCTGTTACCAAAATAGACTGTAAGCTTGACAATACACAAACATTCACGTCTGAATGCAGAAATAAACAAGAACATAAACCAAAATCCTAACAAGTAAACTCAGAATCACTAAAAACTGTTGTTTAATTATATTACGCTCTGAAGTCTGTTTGACCGTTATGTCATGTTTCTACCGAACCCCACTGTATCAATCCACGCAAGAAATGTGCTAACAAAGATAAAATTCTCTTTATATTAATATAAAAACAGTAATTAACTTGACAAAATACATAATTTTGAAGTATTATATGTACAATCTAAATTTGTAAAAAGTCGCTTCCTAAACTTATTGTAAAATATCGGAACTTCTTTTTATCGATGTAGTAATGCAGCCGTTAATCGCATAGACACAGAATGGAGAAACAAACCCATGCAAATCGAAGGTTTTTGTCTTCAAAATATATAATAAAAATAAAATCTACGTCTTTTGAGTAGTTATAAGGAAATATTTCACGCGTGAAGTGTGACAATACAATGTTTCCACTTAACGCGTGAAATATTTCCTTATATCTACTAAAAAAACGTAGATATCCACACATTTTAGTTTGATATACTCAGTATTTAAAATGCAGATGATACTTTATGTAATTTTATGCCATCGTACTCTATTATATGCAAATATTCCTGCAAAAAGTCATCTTTGCAGCCGAATAAGTTATGATAGCTTTGTGAATACTCAGTTGCACGTTTTTAGCGTGCTTATCTGATAATAAGCGATTGTTTAAATCTTTTGTAAGAAATTTTCATCAGCACAGATAAAAACTATTTTTAAGGCTTGTTCCATGACTTATCAGTAAACACATACTTATGAAATATATGCAAACATCACATATATCAATATATTTGTTCCAAAAATAGCTTCCACACAATTGATTGCAACATACCCAGAAATACATTCATTAAATACAAAAGTGTTTCAATAATCATTTGCCAGTGTTACATAGTACTATAAGCTTTTAATTAAATGATTTCTGATAAAGAAACTTGTGTCTGTCAAATATTAGGTCATAAAAGTCTCCATAATATTTAGATGGTTTTGATAGTATTGCCTGCCCTTTTTCTGATTTTTTCCTTCTTTCAATAGATGTCATCGCTGTAAGCTTCGCCTTTATTTGCATAATATTCCAAGCTAGTTTATTTCTTGAAAATAACCCTTGAAATGGAGAAATGACCAAACAAACAAACAAACAAAAATAAATTTTAAGAAAAGCCATCAACTCCGGTAGAACTTGCAATATGTATACTACTACTAACCGATTTCGATGTTGCACGATTATTTTTATGTTCACAAAATTATTTTATTTGCAGGTATTTGCCTAATCATCAGTAACCGTGAATTCCACAATGACCCCCATGCTGCACAAGGAGAGGGTCTAAGTTCCAGGGACGGCACCGAAATAGATTCAGGTACACTGTGCTTGAGGATTCGCTTTTAAGCGGCTTAAGAATTCCGCGAGACCTATAGCAGCTACACCTTGGCATAATGTTAATACGAATTATAACCTACACCACGCACACACACACACGTATATACATACATACATATATATATATATATATATATATATATATATATATATATATATATATATATATATATATATATATATATATATATACTGGGTCGATATGAGAGTGTGTCTGCCACGCTCGAATGCCTATACCAGCGACTTTGTAGCATCATTTTTTTGGGTGATGTATGCATGATCGAGATGGTATAGGGGTTGGTGCGTGCAGACAAGATCATGGGTGCCGTAACCAGCTGACCTGGGTTCGAATTTCCCTAGAGTACGAATTAAAAATGCTCTAACCTATATGATAATATTATTTATTCGTTTTTAAAATTCTGTTAATGTTACCAAGCATTGTCCTGTAGAATACAAGGATAGCACTTTCCGCTCTGTTTTTTTGGTGTATATTTGTATTTCTCTCTCTCTCTCTCTCTCTCTCTCTCTCTCTCTCTATATATATATATATATATATATATATATATATATATATATATATATATATATATATATATATATATATATATATATATATATTCATATCTTATGGCAAAAAAAAAACAATTCCAGATGTACTTGACTCTTAGAAATCCTATTTGACAGAATGAAAATGATATCTTATACAAATTAACAAAATATAGTAAAATATAGTTCATAATTTATATTAAACTAGCCGTAACGCCTTAGTGACCTACGGGTCCCAGTGTCAAAGGCAAACTAGAAAGAAACAAACAAACACAAAAATAAACAGACACACACACACACACACACACAACCACACACGCCCGCGCGCGCGTGTAAAGTGAATATTTTCGAACTCTACATGATTTTATTTTTACATCTATATACTCAGGCCAAAACATAGTGAAAATTAAAACGAACAAAAGACAAAAAAGAAAGGAAAATATATGATAATAAGTATTGTGTATAGCACCTTCACTGCTCTGTAACTGAACAATTGACAATCATAAGTCAAGACAGATACATAGATTCCAGAGCATAGAATATATGTACGCATGTTTCATGTGTATCTAGGTAGATGGGTAGTGAGGTAGGTAGATAAGTATTGCGTTGTATGGATTATCGTATTTTTATCATTACTTCAGATAAACTGGCAGATATCTTTGGAAGATTGCACTTTATAGTAAAGATAAAAGAAAATATAAAAGATGATGAAATGAAACGTGAGCTCATGGATGTTGCTGGCACTGATCACACAAAATACGACTGTTTTGTATGCTGCATTCTTTCTCATGGAGCCCAGGGCAAAGTGTTCGGAAGCAATGGCATCCCAGTCTAAATCGGAAAACTGACATCGCTGGTACAGTCCAACACGTGCCCTACCCTGGGAGGCAAGCCAAAAGTATTTTTCATACAGGCGTGCCAAGGACTTCAGACTGATGAGGGTTAGTACAGAGGAGAGAAAAGAAATATATTTTTGCTTTCTTTTTGTGAGTTTAACGCCATTTTTTAGCACATGATAGACTATACATGGCGGCCAGTATAGCTGGTGGAGGAAGAACCCGGGAAAATCCCGGGAAGAATCACAGACACACGGGAAGCTACTGGCACGCTTTGTCATATACCCACGCTGGGTGAGCCGAGGCTAGAACTCACGCGGACAGAGGTGAGATGTCAGTAATCTGTAAAGGCAAGCGCCTTAGATTACTCGGCCACCCGGGGCCCCAGAAAAGAAACAATACTAGAAACTTCCGCCCTATAATTACATTTCAGTATTATCTTATTTATTTTGTGTTTTTCTTTTCTTTATTTTATCATCTTTCAGTAAATAATATTTTTATTTTTTGTTTCAGCATATGGGTTCTACAGACCTTTTCTAATCCATGAATGTAGATGCTATCAACTAAATCAAACAATCAATCGCCATCTATAGTCCTCCAAGGGAACGTCGAGGCTAACGGCGAGCCTTCCTCACTCTCTCTTGATGGATTCCAATAGCCTCGTCTCACTGTGCCATTCTTACTGCTTCATGAATGCTCGTATTGTGCCATTCTTTTATGTCATCTAGCCATCTTCTTGTTTGTTTCCCTCGTCTGCGCTTTCCTTCCGTAATTCCTAGCATAATAGTTTCACTATTCTGTTGTCCTTTATTCTACAGATATGCCCAAATAGTTCCAACGTCCTATTTTTGACTCTTTCCTTAATCTTCATGAGTCTGTTTAGGTTTTTTCTTATGGTATCGTTTTTCACATTTTGTTGTTAGTTTATTTTTAGAAACCTCTTATAGCACTTCATCTCGATCGCGTTCATCCTTTCTGTATCTCCTTTTGTCAAGTCCAGGTCTTGCACGCATACGGAGGGTCGAGAACACGGATGTGTCTAGAATTATCAACTTTGTTCTTATCCATAGGTTGCCATTCTTCCAGATCTCCTTCAGTATACCGAATGTCCCTAATGTTATTCCTATTCTTTTTTTTATTTCACTTTAGCAGTCGTTGTCTCCTCTAATGAAACTTCCGAGATAGGCGAACTGTTCCACACATTCTAACTTTTCGTCGTCTAGCTGGATTTCTACTTGCTCCTTTCTTTCCATTACCAGGACTAAAAGCTCCACATATTTACCATCACGTACTTGTTTGTACTTTTCTAACATCAAACGCAATGAGTTTCTTGTTATGTTTTGTGTACCATTCCATATGTCTAATCGGGACTCAGTTACGTGAATAGCATATTTGTGTTTAAATCCATAAAATATTCATCTATATATAAATGAATAGCCTTCATGTCAACCATATTACTATGAGAGAAAACCGTAGTTACCCATTATTTACTTTCATCATTTAGGTTCCGAGATAGAAGCAGATGCCATTGGTGATAAAGGACGTAGACAACTCATTTCAAAGGAAGGAGATTTTCTCTTGGGCTACGCAACTGTACCCGGCTATATCTCCTATCGAGTTCCCGGAAAAGGAAGCTGGTACATCGACAAATTGGTGGACATGCTGAACAAATATCACCATTGGTTAAGTGGCTTTATCTTTTCTTTCTGCTGTGCATTTAATAATAATAATAACAACAAGAACAACAACAAGAACAATACTACTACTAATAATAATAAAAATAATATTATTTTGATGTTGCCTTTCCTCTAGACTTGAACTATTTTACCATCTGGTTTTACACAATAGATTGTTCTGTAGTCCTCTGATGTTTTTTTCTCCAAGATGTATTATAAATAATTCAGGCCAACTTCTTTTTTAAAGTTCCTCTTTGCATACAGCAATAACTTGCAGTGGTCTTTTAGAATCTCCAGCTGGCGTGACATCTTCAAAATCATTAGCAAGATTTACAGTATGGTAGATTGTAAATTCAGAATCTACAATACTATCATCATCTTCATATACAAGATTTGCAACTAATAATCACATCCCTTAGCCATTTTCTCTTATTTAAACACCAATGATTGTGCCTTCGTCACACATGCAAAGCATGGTTTTGTCATTGATAAATGGGTAATGCACAACTGGACAAAGAATTTGAAATTATCGAAGACAAAACCAGCAATAACTCCATTTCTACAGGATCTAGAGCAGGGGTGTCAAACTCATTTGTTATGGCAGGATAGATTTTATATAAATAATAATAAATAATAATAATAAATACTGAGTCTGGCGGGCCGTATGTTTGACACCCATGATATCTAGAGAGTACAAATAGGAATTGAATATATTTATTGCAAATGGAAAATACAAAGAGATAACCGGTAAACACTAAACCGAGAAAGATTTGGAAAACATAAATGAAAAAAAAATCGAGAAAATATATTAAATTTTTATTAATTATAGTTTTTTACATTTCTAAATCATTACCAGATGTGATAAGACATCGTTGATCACCAAATTTATTCCAATTGTCAACTTAGTTTACAGAATGGACTAAAAGAAGATTACATGACATTAAATGACATAGTTTACATCACTGGATTGGTATCATTCAAATGTGGATTACCTCTCTTTGTACTAATAACATTCAAACAAATAGTTGTTTCGATGAAACATTTCTCCGTATGATATTAAAACGGCCAACAGAAAAATTGAAATATAAAATACTTTTAAAAAACTGCTTAATAAATCAAATGTACACTGGCTGCTTTGTTGTTGATTCATTTTTGCCTTTAACAACAATTGTTGCAATAGCTGTTATTACAGGTGTAGCTGTTTACCATGCAACATCGTCGATAATTGAAAACAGACTAGGCAATAGAGTTCAAAATTTTCTCAGTTATAAAGTTAGCCCTCTTTAATGATTGAACTTTTTATTAGGCTATTCGATTGCTGTCTTCGACGCCTTTTTAAAATTTATGTTATGAATTAAACGACTATCATATATTCATTGTTTTTTTTACCCAGTTTAATTCTGCATTATTTTTAACTCCAAAAACAAAATATTAAGTCACCTACAAGTAACCTTAATTCGGATTCAAATATATATTGATCATATTTTCAAAAATTCATTCCAAATATATCAATGGTGAACAAGGTAAAAAAAAATCAAAAACAAGTTTAGCAAACAACCGGCAAACGTAAATTCACAAAACTCAAAAGATCCACTTTGAATTCAACTTGAGATAAGATAAGATAAGATAAGATAAGATAAGATAAGATAAGATAAGATAAGATAAGATAAATAAGATAAGATAGGATAAGATAAGATTTATTTAAAGTCGGCATGATTTAAAACAACGGTTCAACATAAGCTCTAATGAGCTTTTTACCGACGTGACCTGTATTGACAACATAATAAAAACTGCGATAAGTGAAAATGAAACTGACCATGAGGAGATTAGTGCAATCGTCAACGAGTACAACAGATACACAGAAACAAAAATGCACCATACAGAAAACAAATACATTAAAGAATTGAAAAATAAATCGGAAGGAAGAGAATAACTTGAAATATAAAGATATTCGTGAAGCACTGAAACAAAACTCCATTTTGTAAATGTTACCTGCAAAAGTTACAAACGGAACAGATAAAGTTTAGCTCTTAGCCATTGAACATTTCTCCTACAAAATGTTTTCGCATAAGCGAACCTATATCGCAGTAGTATACCAACTGATCTTTTGAAGAAGGACCTTTCTTACTGAGACGATGGACTCCATGATGAAAAAGTCTATCAATCCAATTGATAGCAGAAATTGTCAACTATACATTTCTTTGCAGAGAATAGATTTTATAGCTGGTTATTTCGATGAACTCAAAAACGGTTGTTTTACATCAACGACAAGAATGAAGCAAAGACTGTTTTAAGAACGGATGGTTTTTACAACCTCGAAATGTACACGAATAAGATCAAAGAGGGAATTACTACTGACGGTGACAGCAACAAAAGTATTGCAACACAACTCAAAAGTTAAAATCACTTCTAGTAATAATTATACAGTGCGTATCACCAACTACGATTCAAAATGATCATTTTTCAAGAGAACTATACAGACATCTGCTGATTCTGATACAGTTTGATGATTTGTAAACCTTCAAATGTATACATTTTCTTCTAACGATGATGAAAAATGTATTTCAATAGTAACGACACGAGTAGCATAGCTAAACCATTCACTTTTGTATGATTCTTTACCCTTTCATTTTTTTACGGTGACTGTGTTTCATACAATGATAATGGCCATTACATGCAATTACAGACGGGTGCAATTAATCGAATGAATATCAGCATAAAGATGAAGATGACAAAATTATAGATTTTCACGCTATGCCAATAACGTATGTTTTCACTTTAAGTAAATACTAAAATGATGGCGTGCACCTGATGTACAGCCTTTGTCTCTCTCTATATATACATATGACAGAAATGTTATATCTCTGTGATGACTCTGGCAATTGTTTTACATTTAAATGTTGAGAAAGAAAAACAGAGAAGAAAGATGTTGCACTGTGACAAACAATTACTTAAACTTCAATACATTATCTAATAGTATACAAGCCTTGCAAGGAGTAAGAGAAAGAGATAACTCATAGTTAACAATATTTACGACCAATAGAGCAGAGGATGAACGGTGAAATAGATGCTTTTGAGACTGGCATCAAGAAAATAAAAGATGACCAAAAGACTATGGCATCTTGCAGTCACAGTTAGCAGTTCCAGAAAGACATGAATAATTAAATCCAACAAAATGACCAAGAAATAATATACATATAAAAAAAATGTAATAGGTGATTTAAACATAAACATTTCGTTTTTGAACGAAATGATAACAGCTAACAATAATATTCTGTTACAGCAGCAGAAGAATGATACTTTAACACAGATAACCAAAACATTGTCAAAAACATAAACAATATATATATGTATGTGTTTGTGTGTGTGTGTCGGTCTGTGTGTGTGTGTGAAAACACGATAAAGCTATGAAAACAGCTTGCTATTTAGCTCTTGCACATTTGAGTCATTTGCAAAACAATAAGTTCATCGAGGAATAATAACATCGGTGTGATACAAGTTAGTATTGACGAATTAGATTAAAGGATGTGACGAATCAGAAAAGATTTAAATGATTTGGAAGACAAGTTTAAACAGAAGTAGATGAAAGAGATTGTGCTTTATGTGGACGAATAATTAAGTTAAAACCGAATTACAAAATAACAAATAAACAGCGACACTGAATTAAACACGTCAAAGGACATAAAGAATCTCGTTTTAGGTGTTAGAATATATGAATTGAAAATATAAATTGATAATGATAACAAGAAAATTGAGGAGGATAACACAACACTAATGGATGATGCATATTTTTTTACGATTTGTGTATTGTCCTAAGCCCGTCGGATCCGAATGGTATTGAATTAAGTGTGAAATTAAGGTGGATAATTTCACTTGCTAGCCAGACAACAACTGCTAATGGATGCAAATATATCAAAGGGATTTTTGACATTTTTAAGGATGAAAATACACTCAAGACACTAATTAACATTTATGGATTTAACTATGCTCCATAGTGTATTGCTGAAGTCATATTAGTCACAATAGATTAGGTAGATCAATATGTCATTTAAAAAAATTAATCAGGCTTAAACACAATTTTTATCAACTTGAATATTTAGCCTATAATACTTTGAGCTCTTATACTGAATTGTACCTTAGATATGGAGTAAACAACATATGTGTTGCTTACTAATTAGACGTTAAGCTATAATCTGAACATACCTCTCGTACACGTACATGACACAAATTAATGTTTACAGTGTTAAAGGATCACGTGCATACTATCTAGAAGAGAACACTGTTTTAATAATTGAATTAAAACACGAAGAAGAACCTCTTTAGTCATGGTATAAAATACACACTGGTAACAGTAGCATAATGGGTTACTTTTACATGTATGTCTGTGTGTGCGCACACCATCTACATTCTTTGTCGCCGTAGGCGTGATGTTGCAATAGCTAACGGTCGAGCATTTACAGGAAGCAAATATCTGTTCAAAGTATGTGATCCATATGGATCTGAAAAAGACAAAGAAGAGCATAATAAAACTCTACAAGAATTTAAGATTAAAACCACAGACTGTAATGAAAACAGAGTTAAGATACTTGACTGCATGGAATAAAAGATGTAGAGAGCACATTTTGGTAACTTGAGCAAGTTGGATGATGCTTTAACCCAAGACGTACCAACTCATAGTGTTGACGGTGGACTTAACTGGAACGATCCTGACTTATTCTCAACGAGAAAATAAGGCAAACATTGAAAAGCAAGGCAGCCTGAACCTAATAATTTTTGTCAACCTTCTGGAGAAAATATAAAATACGAATACATATTCTTTGCTCTTGCGTTGGATGTTAGTGAATTTATTACTAACAAGTTTTCGTAGCAGATAAATAGTACAAAGGGTCCATGCACCCCCTACAAACACGAAAGATAAAACAAGGAGTTAAATACCTTAACCAATCACATCATAGGCTCACGTGTATTCAACCTGAACCAACTTTACAAGTCTGTATGCCAAAGCTAAATCCTTCTGTTTGATATGACGTAAAAGGAGATGCTAATAATGCAGTGATAAACAAGTTGGGTGGAATGTTGTGAAATACATGTGTACGGGAGTGATAATCTTTTCAAGTTGAATGACTACAGCGTTTTTTAAGACATACAAAGATTTGTGGTTATCTGTTTCGATAGAAAATAGAATTGAACAAGTCGTTTTGAATGATAAAATGAGAAAGTTATGATCAATGGCGGGTAGTGCACAAAATACTGCTACTAAGACTATGCAGTTTCCATTGTATGTAACCACGTTTCGAATACCATTAGAATTTATTATGCTATTTCATAGAGTTTTTCAGGTTTATTTAAATGCAATACTTGAAATTGCCTCTTAAGTGGTAGAATGTAGTACCCAAGGCACCGGAAAAATATTTGCCTACACTAAAATACAACTACTTCACAATGAATTGCATAATCGGTAAATGACACCACAGAAGTTGAATTGCTTCCTTCTTTGAGTACATTACAAGAGACAAAATTACTGCCATACCATCCCATAACACTTAAACACTCTCACAATGGATTATCCTAGAATGAGTTTAAATGGTGTTTTGACGTTATGCAAGAAAGTGTAGAAAGTTATCCAGAAATGTTTTACAACTTAGCAACAGAAAGATATTTTACTGACTAGAGTAGGTCTGCCGAACATGGTTTATTCCCAGGCTTTCCAGTTAATATAAGAGTTTGCAAAAGTAACTAAGTATTTGATTGTTTCTTTGAGGAATAACAAAAGCAAACAGAACTCAGTAACAAAATTGTTGAAAGTTTTACACTGATAACAATTTCTCTGGCGTGATTTCAGAGGTACATGATAATAGATTGCATATTAGTAATCTTAAATTGGTTAACGTTTGGGTATTCGCTTTCAAATCAACAGAAAAGAAAATATAGATACTCACAGGTGGATATTTATTTTGTGTCTGATTCCCAGGCAAACATTCAAAACAATTAGTTGAAATCAATTATATCTGAGGCATCAATAAACAGAATAGTTTTAACCTACCGATAAATGGATTTGAAAGATCCTCATAACATGATAATTTGTCGTGTTATAAACTGTGGCAAAACAATGCACTAAATATTTTGCTACATTGTAATCATCGGGCCAACATTTTGAACAACAAGACTCATAACAGAAAGTGGTTGCTCAAATATGAAAGGTGATCCTGATATATCCTGAAGATAAATTAGAAAATTGGTTATAGTTATACTTTGATGTATGAATAGGTACACATACTGTATATATGATTGATGACTCTTGTAATCTAGATGATGTAAAACAGAATGTAATTAGCCTAACCGAACTAACTTGCATGTAGTAGACATTTTAAAATATGCTTGGGTGATTGGGAATAAGTACAATTCTGTAATAAACGATTTTAAAAAGTTCTTTGATTGTATTGTACAAAAAGAACAAAAAAACAAATGAAAAATGTGTCTGAAAAAAAATGTTGTTCAGGGCGAATTGAAAATTAGAAATTGTAGAAATTGTCAAACAGAACAAACGGAACAAACTTTTAATGAGGCTTGAGTATCCCTTTTGCTTTGCTGTCTGCAAAGACAGTGGATATTGAATACTTATGTGTCAGTAAGGTAATGTGTTTGCGTTGGAAGAAAAATAACCCAAAAAACAAAACAAAACAAAACAAACAAACAAACAAAGAAATTCAGAAAAAACAAACGCATGTCATCATACAATGATAAAGCAACATTTTGTTTTTCATTTTTATGATAACATCTCATTATAGTATGATCTGAATAGAATAGATTCATTTTTTAAAATTTTATTAATATAAAATATGCAATATTTGTACAGTTATCCCATTAAATGATTGTATTGCACATTTTTTAAACTTCTTTACAATGTTTTTTTTTTCTTTTTGTCTGTTGTGAATGCATGCTGTTTTTACATTAACCCACAAAACTCTCTCACTGGAACATAATTTAACTCATGCTTTAAGCGCCATGGAACTTTCTTATTATTTGTGGGATACAACATACTTTATCTTTTGGATAATCACTATTGCCTGATGTAATCCCTCATGTGACTGTAAACATTGTATGTCTCAACATAGCTACACAATGAGTCTGTATCACTTGTGAGTAGCATCATTCTATCACCGTATTTGTTTTTCAGCTTGTTGTAGTAAAATTTGTACATCAGCCATTTGGATAATTCTAACACTATAAATCCATCATGTTGTGGTTTTGTTAATTTGATTTATTTTTGTTTTGCAAACTAATAAGTGCTATTTCATCGTCAATAATTGCCCCCCCCCCCCCTTCGTAAATTATAGTCCTTTCTGTCATTTGAAAATTTCATTTTCATTTGTAAAATTTTATTTTCATCTGTATATTTTTTTAACTTTTGTCCTTTTCCTGATATGTTCCATCCGTTTATCAAGCGCACTGTTGTTCGTCAATTTGAAGAAACAAAATTATTCATTAGAATCATTTATTACTCTTGGTCTCAATGATGTATTTAGTTCAAAGTAGGGTTTAAACTATGGTTGTTGATAAAAACAAGAAAACCCTATGTATCTTTTTTGAGTTTTAAAACCAATTGTATGTAAAGCTCTTAATTTCTGTATTGAATGACTTATTTCTCTTTGTTTTCCAATGCACGTAACAGTTTTGGTACGGTTGGATTCGTATCTTTTAAATTCTTTATCAACGTCTTTTGTAAGACTGATATTTTTTTTTATCTATAATTAAGTTCTCTGGAACTACTGCATAATCCATGAAATAATCATGCAGACATAATAAAATCTCCAGAAGCCCTCTAAAATGCAACCAGTAACACGGTAATCTGGTATTTAAAACAAATTTCTACTCATCTGAGTTCATCTGCTGCCCATCTAAAGTTTTTACCGGCATGTATTGACTCATGGCTCATCACAGAAATTGTTTGTGTCTAGGTACATAACGGATGATCTTTACCTTAACCTTTTGCACTCGCCTCCATTTTCATGATATGTGTGGTATCATGCTAATTCCAACTCCAAATCCAACCTCAATTATTATAGACGTATCATAGTCTTTTTAAAGTTCAAGCTCTATACCTAATGTCTTTAAACTTGCATCATATGCTATTCGTGGTGCATTATAGAGAGCAGGATCTAGTTTGTAATTGTTAAAACAGATATTCCTGAATTCCAACAGCAAGTCACCTCTTCGTCTGGTTTATTTTTAACCAATGTCGTGATGAACATATGGTTGTCATAACCGGTCAAGTTATGAATTAAAAATTATATATATATATATATATATATATATATATATATATATATATATATATATATATATATATATATATATTGGATATTTGAAATTCAAATTGCAATCATTGTGTGCTAGACATTTATATTTGCCTGTTAAGCGATCATGATCGCTAACTTTGTTTACAATTATTTCTCACTCAGAAGTGGAACATATCGTAACACGCAAGGGGTCTCGTTACTGAATCAAACAACTTCGGAGTGACCCTGGCTTGAGGTCCATGTTTTCCCTGTTTTCAAGAACCTCAACACAATAATTGTTGTCAACTGAAATGTTCTTAAACGCGCAAATACCACAAATAATTTTCCTCTAATCACATAATGACCACCCATGACGACTCTCTAATTCCACACTTGCATGATTTTTCTTGCTTTTCATTTGTATGACCCATCAGCAAGCCTTTCCAAACCGTAGATTAGTACTTCACACCATGCACCACAAAACACGACGCAAACATCTAATACAAAGAAGTATTCTCAAATTACTAAACACTTATGCGTGAAAATATCATGAGAATTTCTTATGTTAACAAATTTGGGATGGTTCATTTTATGAAACTTAATCCACGCGACCATAAAGTCTCGTGAATAATGTACATTATGATGTCTACTTCTAGTAATTGGCTAATTGCTCGGTTTGAGAAATATTTTCTCAACACTGACTCCCCATAATCAACAAATAATCACTAAAAGCTAACAAAGCTATAATCGAAGACGTAAATACAAATAGCACATACACTAGCTTTTATTACATTACATACGCCTATGAAAATGACTCGTCCCCGAGTGATCACAAACGTCATACTTGTGGTCATGAATCACAACTGATTATTCACCCAGAATCTACCACCAACACGATTCGTGATTCCCAAACATGATTACAGACTTGACTCAGAATCAATGGATCTGATCCTCTACATCACCACTCTCCATCATATTAAAGTTCAACATAATCATCCATCACTTAAAAATAAAATAGATATAAAGAACGACCAAAAATTACGTGAAGTTCAATCAAACATGACAATGATTTGGTAGTGAAAAGGGACCTATATCCAGTGAATTCATTCATTCAAAAACAATTGAGGCCCTGGTCGCAGTTTACGGACATTTGTTTTCTTTGAAATTGCATTTTTAATCGGATCAGCGAAGTAAGATTAATATCGTATCAAAATGTGTCCTTTTGAGAAGTTGACTACCTGGATTAACTTTGTCACTAGGACTTTTTATCTCTTATATAGCATTCATATCAGTTGGAGTTGTATGCATTCTGTGAAACTGTGGATAACGATATTATTAGGGATCACAGTGCATACCAAGTGATGGAAGATATTATATTTGCAGTATATTTTTGCACATGATTTCTGTGCACACTGCAGCAAATTGTTCTGTGTGCTTAAAATATGTTGGTCTCCCCTGGCGTCTCTTAAAACTATCCTGTGCTGCTAACTTGTTGTCCTCATCAAAGAGATAACTCCAACGTTTTAGGGAATACAATTCTTGAAGTTTACCTTTTGGCCTCAATGAAAAGTAAATTTCGTTCTTTCAGAGATTAGCTGGTATAGAATATCATGCGTAAATTGATATGTAGCTTTTTTATTTGCAGGATGGACCTCTTGAGCATACTCACAAAAGTGAACGATGAAGTCAGTAAAATGGAAGATGTATATAAAGGTATGCGTGTCAAACAAATGCCAAAAAAAGAATCCACTCTCTGCAAGAGACTCTTTTTCAAGTAAAGTACTCACAATTACTAGGGAAGAAACCATGGTAACGAATAGGCTCAGAAAAAAGGTCTTAAATGTCTGTCACTTGCAACAGTACTTACTTTTTGCTGTATGATGTGTGAGCGGCGACTGGTGAAGTGTTTGTGGTTAAGTTCAGCTCTGAAACCGAAATTTGAGGGATTTGTGCCCATCTACCTTGTATGTGTGTGTGTGCGTGCGTGTTTTATCCCTTATTTAGAAATCTAGTTCCTTATGATATGTGTATCCTTATTCAAAAATTAAGTTCCTAATTACACCAGAAGACGAAGCAGAAGCTGCATAATCCGCTGTCTCTGTGGAACTATGCAGGGGTGACCACAAGTAAAGATGTTTGACTTGAACTGTCAACAAGTCAAAATTTGAGCTAGCTACTTTTCCAGACTAAAATTTCTTTTTTCGTTTTGTACGTATATCCTGTTAGTAGTTTAGTGTAGCACTTTAGGGAAAAGGGGACATCCTGTGTTAAAAGGGGTTAAAAAAAAAATTTAAAAATATAAAAAAATTGCGTCTGACAGCAATTTAACATGTGATTAGCTCAGGTCTGAAATTTATAGGAACAAGGAAAACTTAACATGGGACACCACGGAGACAATGTGAATTCTATGGACAATGGTAATTTAACATAGCCCATGTGAACCTGTCTGGGGATAAGGGGAATTTAACATTAGGCCGCCATGTTGAAATTGATAGGGACAAGAAGTAATGCTTAAAAATTGGTTCATAAGTTTCACATTATCTGTCGGTCTGGCTGGAAATGTAACATTGTAACATTATGGGTCTGTTTCGCGGGAAATATAATAGGTGGAGTCTGTTTAGATCTCAACAACAATTTGCTCACTAAATAAATTGCTGGTTCTCCTAAATGTAATCACTGAAACCCTCTACCTATGTTGCTGACAGCAAGTTGTATTTCAAGCATATTGAGAATCAAGTCAGGCAAATTCTCATTCATCAATTTTTGAAGACCAATGTTATTCTTGCTACATTGCCGCTTGAATGCAGTACGATTTGACGTGTCAAATGTGGGGTCTTAAATTTGTACCATTCTGCTAGCATATACTGACCGACTCATTTACTCCAAGGTCATGTTTGTCTTTCGATGAATGAAAAATCTAGGTTTACTATTTGGCGTGTGTCAAAATTATATTGTTACAATTCGGTCATTCCTACCATCGACTGTAACTTTGGTTTACTCAATGCCCGGCTTGAAATAGTGAAATTGTGTTTTCGTTTAGCTAGAGAGATTTTCTTTTTTTTACTAATTCACAGACAGAAAATTTTGTCAAATTTTCAATGTCAAGTGGTTACCCTATTTGTTTTGCTTGATAAATGTATTGGCATACAAGTACGTCTAAGATGGGCATCGTACACTTGGGACAGAACTGTATGTCAAAGCCTGAGAGAGAGAGAGAGAGAGAGAGAGAGAGAGAGAGAGAGAGAGAGAGAGAGAGAGAAATCCTATACAGATCAAACACGATTAGTCTGCCGCCATGAAACGATTATACCACTCCAAGGAAACAGGAAGCCAAGAGACGGTGACGTTCTATGTAGCCTCATGCGATAAAAGAAGTATTCGCAAAAGTTCACGCTAGCAATTTTGAAGAAAACATGAGTGATCTTGATCCAATACCATCTCCAGCCAAGAAAGAAAGTCGTTTGGTAGTTCCTGCAGATTATTTTCACATTCCAGCTACCCAAAAAGTGACTTACAGAAAATTTAGAACGGCTGTTTACACTTACACTGTTACATTTAAACAGTTCAAGGTCCAATGGTTGTCATGTCTTTATAAGTACTGTTCATAAATTTGCCAGAAAGAATCTGCTGCTAAACGAAATCCAAGAAATGTAGTCACAAACATGCACACGACACGTCGTCCAAAATTCAAGGGAAACTTCTCGTCTTGTGAAATTAGTTCTGTTAAAAGTATTTGGTAATCCACTAAGTCTTGAGCAGTGTCATTGACTTCTTTCCATGGAATTTGGTTTAACACTGATGACAGAAGTCGTAGCATGGCAAGTCTTATAATGTCTTCGCAGTTGATCAATGTCTGGCCATTTGAACGTTTTCAAAGTAATCAGTCTTCTTATAACATTCAGATGCCAATGATTAAAAAGTCTATGTTGTTTCGGATGCAAATGCTCTTTGCGTTTTACTTGAGTCTGTACAAAGTAGTGATAAATGCGTTCTCACAGCTCAGGAGGTAGATTCTGAATGTGCTCTTCTAAGCTCTCCTTTTACAAGAATGTCTTCTGACCATTTGAACATTTTAAGAAATATCAGCTTTCTTATAGCTTTCAGATACCGATGGTTAAAGGTTAAAACATGTATGTCGTAGAGGGTGCAAACCCCCTCCCCTCCCCCCTCCAAAAAAAAACAACAAAAAAAACAAACAACAACAACTTTGCGTATCACTTGTAATAAAATGTATATTACTGGTAACAATCTATTAATTCTGAACTATAAACTAGATATATTGGCAACCATGCTAATGGTTAAAGCTTAGAGTGGTTGTAGGTGGAGACAAAATATAATGAAGAATGGATATGCAAAAAGTCTAGTGCAGGGAAATTGATATGCGAAGGTCCTAATTCGAGTGAGTATGTAATACATAAAAATGCTCGACCACTAGTTAATTCAAAATATTGGAATTTAACATTGAGGCGATATTTTTTGTGTGTGGGGTCTCTATGACCTCTAACCTGAAATGCAATGTTAAAAATGTCCGTAGGTTTAATATTTTGACTCGCCATGTCCTCCAACGGGAAATTTAATGTGTAACTACACTTACTAACCAATCAGCCATTTGAGGTGACCAAGATTCAGTTATCTACTATCCAAAACCCAGTTATCCAATAGCCAGTACCCACACTATGCTATCAACACTCCGTTTGAAGTGACCATGACCCAGTTATCTACTATCCATCAACCAGTTATCTACTATCCAACACCCACACCATACCATCAACACGCCGTTTAGAGTGACCATCACCCAGTGATATACTATCCAGCACCCAGTTAACTGCTACCTAGCACATCGTTTGGAGTGACCATTACCCAGTTATTTACTATCATTCACTCAGTTATATACTATCCAACACCCAAACTTTATCATCAACATGACCAATAACCAGTTATTTACTATCCAACGCCCACAATATACCATCAACACGTCGTTGGAGCGACCAGCACTCAGTTATCTACTATCCAGTACCCACACTATACCATCAAAACGCCGTTTTATTGAATGGCATGGTATCATATTCGTCTTCGTGTAACTTTTGGAAGGGTAGATCATATTTTTTTTCTGTGCTGAATTCATCTTTCTTGGTGAACGTCTGTACTCAAAATGATATTTATGTCTTTGAATTTTTCATACATCGCTCTCTCTCTCTCTCTCTCTCTCTCTCTCTCTCTCTCTCTCTCTCTCTCTCTCTCTCTCTCGCTCGCTTGCTCGCTCGCTCAGTATGCTATAATGAATTGAAGTAGTCAAATTACACTGATGCAGTTTCAATCTGTAAAAATGAAAGAGCTACAACAGATGGCACTTGTAGTCAGAGATTTAAAGACAGTCATTGGAAAATACACTCCAACAATGTTACTTCAGTTTTACTATTTTCGAACTTGCACACATAAAAGTGATCCAATGTGTCACGAAACGAACTAACAAATAGTTTTGCCGTTTTCAAAAACACAAATTGATAACCTTTACTTCGGTTTCACCATTTCAAAACATGTACACACAAAAAAAACTTTCGAACAGTTGCGTGTATCTTCTTTCCATCCTGTCTCTTCATAGGGTTCATTTCACTGATCATGTTAAATCTAGAGTTCAGTATGGCTGTTTTGAACTAGAGCCAAAACGTTTTGTTTCTCTTTCCCTGTCAAATTTTTGGTTTAGTAAAAAATATTATCCAGTGTGTCACGATCTGAACTGATTTTAGATCTGCCGTTTTATAAGAAACACAAAACTCAAAACCTTACAAGAAAAAATCTTCACTTCATACAGGCCAAATTCGTGAGTTGGAAAAATTTTACAAAATATTGCCGCTCTCAAAAACAGTTTACAGGTAATATTGCACTGTGTGTCTTCAATCTAAGACACTATTTTTGTAACAAGCAAACTGACATTAAATACAAAGTCGGTTATTATATGGGATCAGATTGGTTACAAAATTAGCAACACATACTTATGACCTGAATCTGCTTCATATGATTTTCAGACGTCGTCCGAGAGAGTCGCGAAAAATGTTTACTCCTCGCCAATTAACAGCTAGTCGACAAAATCATGCTACCCTAGGTAGTAAGTACGACAAATCCTGTGAAAAACTGGATAAATTACAAATGTGGTTGACACTAGATTACTTTTGGAAAAACACAACTAGCTAACAGTACAAAAGAGAGTCTTAGCTAAAACATTACATCTACGCTTTGAAAATAGAAGGATTATATGAATCAGCGTAAATCAATCATGTGAGATTTTACAAGGATTGAGGGTGGGTGTGCGTGACAATAGTGTATGTACGCTCTTGATCAACGCCATCTTAGATTTCTATTAAAATTAGATGGCTATATTCAAAAACGAAAGACAGTAAAATTTAAAAAAATTTGTGATGTGGTGTTTTTTATAATTTCTTTGTAGCTTTTATTCACGGGAATATACACACAAAAAAGTAAGTGTTTTTATGTCTTGATTTCTTTTTTAAAGTATGAATAAGATATTCACACACACACACACAGACATTATAATGATGTCTCTTTCTCTCTCATTGAGACTAGAGTGCCATCTCCAAGTTAAATTCTCTCTTTCTCTCTTTCATCTCTCTCTCACATTATGAAATGATGATGATGATGATGATGATAATAATAATAATAATAATAATAATAATAATAATGTTTTTTATGGTTTGTAGCATGTTATGTAAGGACCGAAGTTGTAATTATTGCCAACATGAATTGCTCCATAAAGCCTACACAAAACATAGTAGAATGATTTAGATTTACATCTTAATTGTAACTGTCCCGCTTCATTATACCTCTGTTTGTCTGTCTGTCTGTCTCTGTCTGTCAGTCTCTCTCAGACACACACGCATACACATGGACGTGTGGAATATGTTGTAATCTCCACAAAGTTGTTTCCCCTTTATATCAAACTTCATTATTGATAACAGAAACTAATCCTCCCATTTTCCGATCTTTTGAAAATGACTGGTTAGAGTATTTTCGTTTCTTACTATTGTTTAATAGAGATTAAAAAAAACTAAAAACCATAAAAAAATAAAAAAAATACGGATGACGATGAAGGTACTACGGGAAATGAGAATGTCAATTTTGAATTGAATAAACCAATTGCAAATCAAGAAATAATGTATAGTGTTCGCTCTTTGAAAAAATAAAACCCCAGGTCCCGACAAGATTTCTGTCATTTTAAGTTACCGGGGCTTATTAAAAAATGTTGATTTTGAAAAAATGGTGTTGACTAGTTCTGCAACTTCTTTTTACTTTCTTTCTTTCTCTCTCCTCTCACTCTATGCATTAAATTGTTTTTAGAAAAGTATGGATCAGATATACCCACTCGCACATACATTTTATAATCTCTCTCTCTCTCTCTCTCTCTCTCTCTCTCTCTCTCTCTCTCTCTCTCTCTCTCATTCTTTGGATGGCAGTGCTCCCAGAAATATGAACACTGACAGACTCATTAAAAGTTACAGTCAAGTCTGTAAAGACTGTCTACTATTGTCAAAAGCTGCGATAAACAAGACTAGAAAATACACGATCACCCCTCTCTTTCACACACACACACACACACATTGCCAGACAGATAGCCACACAAACATACACACTGTACAATCTCTCTCAATCTTTGGCTTTTACATTAAATTCTATCCCAAATGGACGATTCCCAACTTCGATGTACTTTTATGCCAATATATTTATCATGCAAAACAATTAGGGCAATCGCTTGACATTGAATATTATTAAAAATTTGCTGCCTGTAAATTGGTAAAAAATAGAAAATCGCTCTAGCCAAACGAAAACACAATTACACTATTTTCATTGAGTAAACCAAAGTTACAGTCGATGGTAGGAATGACGAATTGTAACAATGTAATTTTGGCACACGCCAAATCGTAAGCCTAGATTTTTCATTCATCGAAGATAAACATGACCTTGGAGTAAAAGAGTCGGTCAGTGTATGCTAGCAGAATGGTACAAATTTAAGAACCCAAATTCGACACGTCAAATCGTACTGCATTCAATCGACAATGTAGCAAGAATAACACTGGTCTTCCGAAATTGATGAATGAGAATTTGCCTGACATGATACTCAATATGTTTGAAATACAACTTGCTGCCAGTAACATACATAGAGGGTTTCAATGCTTACATTTAGGAGAGCCAGCAATTTATTTAGTGAGTATATTCCTGTTAAAATCTCTTCAAACTGCACCTATTAGATTTCCCGCCAAACAGACCCGTAATGTTACAATATTACATTTCCAGCCAGCCAGACTATGTTAAATTTCCATTGTCCATAGAGTGTCATTCCCATCTTAATTTCCCTTGTCCTCATAGTGTCATTCCGATATTAAATTCCCATTGTCCCTATAAATTTCTGACCTTTGCCAGTCCCATGTTAAATTCCCGTTAAACGCTATAAATTTTGTACCCTTTTCAACACAGGATGTCCCATTGTCCCTAAAGTGCCACACAATACTACACTTTTTATGCCATAATAGTATCCGCTCTAATTTGACTAATTTTTATTAGATTTTATGTAGTAGAAATACGAGTTTTCATCATTGTATATATGTCATACCATGTACGTTGGCTTTTTGAGGATCATGTGTAAGATTAGATTTTTGAGTTTATTATTATTCTGTGAGTAGTTATGTTAATTTCAATACAGTTACATATAAAATATCGTTCCCTCATCTTATTATATATATGCAAAAATCATTTTCATCGACTGTAACTGCTACGCTAAATTTTAAAAAAAATGCACTTTAAAAACAAAATACCGTAGCAATGGAAGCCAAATAATGAAATCATTTTTTTATTTACTGTACAGTTTATATTGCTGCATGAAATGAAAAATCTTTGATTTATCAGAGTACTTCATATTGCTTAACAAAACGAAAATATTTCATTTATTGCGACAGAAGTTACGGCAAATAATTTTTGTCACATAACTTCGATAACATTAATGATCTCTGGTGTCGCTGCATTTCAGAAAAAGTTGTTTATTGTCGCACAGTGAAAGCTGTATTTGTAAATAAATTTGAGGTGTGAATAGACGAGAACCAATATAGAGAGTAAACACACGAAAGCTCTGACGCTTTTATAGTTACTGCACTAGGGTGTGGAATTTAATGACGTCAAACTTGAAAGGCATGCATTTGTTGTTCCATTGCAAATGTATGAAAATAAATGTGTATTCTTGCATTGATGCTGCATCCGGTATATGAGTCTGAACAAATTTATGAGATCCTCAGAATTTAAAATTTTCAAGTGGAAGCACGGAGATCAAGAATGTTTTCAGAATATGTTGATTTTACTGGCATTCTTTGTTCCCGAACAAATTGGTAATCTGATCACATACATAATAGCAAAGCCATATTCAGTCCACACATATGATCTGGTTAGATCCATCAATATTACTTAAGTCTTATAGACACTACTTACAAGACAAATTACACATCTATGATATAGACTTGAAGTAAAATAAAGGATAAATACTTTCCTTGTGTTCAGTTCAGTTCTATTCCCGAAAGGCTATCATATCTGGGCTGATTTGATCACAAAAAACAAATAAAGTACGCGTATTGAACAGAACGCCTGTAACATATACTCACAATCAAACAGTTCTGAAAATACCTTAAATGGGTAAAGCACAACAAATAACCATTGCAGATTCTAATAATGTAATAATAAAGGTATGGTCATTTAGAGAATACTTATCTGCTCTGGCCCATACAACTGTTATAAGAATACTGATATAGTCCGAAATACGACAGGTAATATAAGTATTTTACCTTATGATGTAATATATCACAATATTTGAATTATGTAATATTCGTGATGATAATACATACTTTTGAGTAATTTCTTATTCTTCTGTTTGTGTTTTGATATATTCTTTAATTCTTCGTATCTCTCTGTTAAATCTATATTTTGCACATTGCTTCTTTATATCGCTCTGGAGGAGGTGATTAGTTATGTCGAAAAGATATATGTAGCCTGCATATCGTAAAAGCTATATATACTTCAGTCTTGGAGATTGATGCTCCCATAGAATTAACCTTGTTATAATAGTGCTGATACAGACAACATTGCTTATTCTGATACAGTGTTATTTAACTAGTTGTATGCTTCTGTATTGACTCGAGTGACAAACAATAATACATTACATATTACTACATAATGAAATTCCACTAGTGAAGTATATTAAAGTGTCAGTACTGTTACTACGGTAATAGATAAATGTGTATAGTAGGGAGCATCCATTATAGTATTCTTAGAGGGAGCATTCGTTATGTGTATATTCCCTTTAAGTGACCTTTGGTTCTCTATAAGAAAGAAAAACATATTTCTAAAATTTATATTTCAAGTATTAGTGCGTTCTTGAACATAACAAAGTGCTATATCCATTGGGAAACACATCCGAGTGGTATCACCTTTTCCACATGTTCTACAATTCAGTTTGTTTCCTGAGAAATACATTAATCATATTTTCAGTTATTCTTTTTATATGTATATATCCATCCATCCACACACACACACACGCAAGCACGCATACATGATTCAATGCTCTCTCTCTCTCCAGTTACGGCATATACACTTTATAAATAATCAGGACACGAGCACACCCAACAGCTACAAATTGTTCCATCATGAATATTGGACTCCAGATAGCCGAATGTCTGTACTTTTAAATTGGTCCTCAAATCTACGGATTACTCCAAAACTGAAGACGATTTAGTCTGTGGAAAAAATAGGCAAACAAAGGGAAGAAATATTTTGTGTATCTGGAAGCTATTGTACATCATATGGACTATATAAATAATGTTATGTTTTACGTTGTGAAATGAGCGATGCTACAAAATGAGAAATGGTGTGCACGAACAAGCAAATGCATATAGCTAACAATAAATTATACAGTGGCGGATTTAAACGGGTTGGGTAGTTTAATAGACAAACCTTCATTTACGGACAAAATATGATTTTTTGAATGCCAAATTCCGTTGTTGTTAATAACCGTTTATATCCAGATTCGTAACAATACCAAACAAGACTATCCATGTATAGTTTGTAAGGAAGTAACATAAGAACCTATAGAAAAATAAAATTCAATTTACTGTTTGGAATGGTCATTATCAACAGACACTAGCTAAAATTACTCATTATTTGTATATGCAGGAAGTTAGTGCTGTAGATAAACTATTAAAATTATGTAATAATACGGCAAACGGTGAAATTCTCTTTCTCCTTGTATATAATCTGTTAAAAAGTGTACCAACATATTCAGGCAATCATGAATGCTGTAGACAAATCATGGAAGAAATTTTAGTTCTTGTCCAACGCAAAGAAATTTATTTACTTACTATATTCGCCATTATGCACACTTCCAGTTGATAATTATTATTCAAGCAATACACTATGGAAAACTGGAAAATTAACACGCGTTATTATAATAGCTCGCTTATATAATTTAGGTGTAATTTAATGATATCATATGAAATACATTGAAAATATAGAACGACAAAGTCCACAGAGATAAAAGAAAATAACGGCTGCAATTACTGTGTATATATTTCTTACAATTTTAGACACATAACAAAGCAGATTATGACCATACAAATACCTCTCGTAAGCATGATCGTTACCGAGTATTTCCGAATGAGTTTCATATCCAAACTCTGTTGAAAAATAAACAGGGCTACGTCAAACTTGTAGATGGACATTTTTGGTGTGCTTGATCCTAACTGCTGACGCCCGTAATTATACGTTAAACAGTTTATGTCGAGGTTTTTACATTTTCGTGTGTTATTTCATATCTAACGTAAATATATATTTACAAACACTCCCGTGCCTACTTGTACCCGAACCCACTTCAAATATGAAAAATAACATCTTTACTTAACTCGATCAATCACTTGCCGAAAGTGACGTCAGAGAAGAGACTCCAAACAAACTTCTTTTGGGACATACATTCGTGTTACGTTTTGTAAAAACATGTGATCATTAGAATTCATCACTATAATTGGATCGCCTAGCATTCTAGAGATCAGTGATAAATGGGATCGTCTAGCAATTTAGATATCCCAATGGCAATTATATTTCAGATCGTTGATACAGGTGTACAAAGTATAGTATTTATTATGTAAATTGATATGGTAACTATGTATAGCACATCACAGTGCGAGTGGCAATTCTTACTCTCTATCATTCAAATATTTGAATCACATCAATTTTTAAGTTTATAATATGATTAACAGAAAAATGTCCAGTTTTACTTTGAATTTTCCCAGTTTATTTATATTACCAAATGATGATGATGATGATGATGATGATGATGATGATGACAATTATATCATGCTTGTTGTTGCTGTCCTTCTTCTTATTCTTATTATTATTAGTAGTAGTAGTAGAAATAGTACTAGTAGTAGTAGTATAACGTAATTGCAATCATTATCATTATCATCATTTTATTTTAACTTGCACAAAAAACGTTTTGGCTTTACTCTGCTGTTCATCTTATCAGTTGTTATCACGCGAAGTTTGCATTTGAATAAAATTTGTTTAATTTGTTTCTGTCTTTTCCTTTTTGTAGCCAACTGTTTCAATATTGACATCACCACGATGTAATTCTCAAAATGGATCGTTTCTGAATAAGTTGACCAAAACGTAGAATAACTACTAGAAAGCTTTCTTCTTATCTTTGAGGTAAAAGATCGCCTTGAGTGTGTGTGTATGTGTGTGTGTGAGAGAGAGAGAGAGAGAGAGAGAGAGAGAGAGAGAGAGAGAACAATACACTATATAGATAGTTTTAAGCTGATGTACAATTAAAGTCTTGACATACGCTCATACATTACGCGACTATTCTTGAAAAAATTGTGTGAACAACAATGTCTCTCACAGCGTCTAGATTGTATCAAAATGTTAATTTTTCAGGACAGGAGTCATGGGGCAAGACACAATAGAAACGGAGCAAAATACTCAGACAAACACAATAAACACGACCTATTAATTTCTGCTTTCTTGAAAAAGGTGCACAAATGTTTAACACGCGATACTGTTTGTCACGCTTTAAAAGCACAGGTTTGCCCTAAGGAAGATGTGTCCTTGAATAATGTGGAATGATGCAAAAAGAAGAATATATGACGTTTAAAATAGTCATAAACGTGATATGCTGTATCTGAAAGAATTATGGACAGCTGTGTGTGCTACCATTGCCGTATACTAAGAGTGGACCTGAAGAATCTCATTGAATTTTCGTAGAAATCCATATTAAAGAAATCTTAAAATATTTCGAGCTAGTATTAGTGACATATCAGGGCGATTTCATTATGAAACGAAGCATTGACAAAAATGTATTATCAAACGAGACGACAAGATGGGATGGTACTCGAAGAACTTCTAAAGGAGGTAAAATCATTGTGGTGCATGAAAATAAAACATTTGCTATGTGTCCAAAGTCCAAGAAAAAGAAGCTGCATGGCATGCTTCAACACAAAGCTGCATGGTATTAGGTTGTTTGTTTTGTTTTTTTTTGTTTTTTTTTTCTTGCTGTTATAGTTATTTGTAACAGTGGCAACAATCAGTGAGTCAGAGTGAGGCCATTTATGTATTATAATATAAATTTATTCCACACTAAATTAAAGAAGCGGCTGTAATGTCACTGTTAGAATGAGAGTTTCCTCATATACAAAGGTAATATTTTCTATTTTAATATTTCATTAGTAAACCAGTTCAGGAGGTTGGAACAATTTTTTTTATTTAATAGATAATGTATACAATTTGTCCAATCATGAAGAGTGAACAGTGTGCACTTAAATACATTTATAACATACCAGTCAAGTCAGAAACCTGAACTTGATCAAATTGAGTTGAACGGAAGAAACACCAACAAAGGCATTATATGTTGAAAAAAATGCAAATCATAACAGTTGATAAAATATAACAAGTAAGAGAGAGGTTGTTTTACTTTTAAGACACGTTATTAATACATAGTTCTGTATTTCTGTGTAATCTACATTTGGTCTCATATTTGGGATTAAATTCAACTTTTGTTTGCAATATATGCTTGTAAAAATATATGAAGTTCAGCACAGAATCCATGGTCTTTGTGCCGTAGGCTCCGAGTCCACTCTGTCCAATTTGTCTTTTGCTCTATAACTTTTTTTTATTGCCACTGATTATGACCCCTGTTTTGAAACTGAAGGTTATTATTAATTTTGAGGTGTGTGCATTTTTTTTTTTTTTGGAACATATTTTCTCGGATAATAGTCACACCATATACAGAATGATAATTGAATAAATTTATGTATACCTTTTATTTATGAACATCCGGATACAAACTAAATATTCACTATTTTTCGTGAGATATAAATTTTCGTGGATTTCGTGCTTCCTACAGAAGCAGGAATTTGAAGACCCAACAAACCACTATCCTTTACAAAATTTGAAACCCATGAAATAAAATACATTCAAGGTATATAAGTAGTCACTTTCGAACATCGATTATAATTTATTCCCATATTACATAGCAATACAAGTTTGTAGAGTTTCAAAGCTTTTCAGTAAGCCCTACTTTTACTTTCATCTTTTCTCCACATCAGTCTTGTAAAGTTGAGACTATGCTGACCAGTAGCTTAGTCAAAGTCTGCAATCTTTTGTTATATATATCTTTATTGGTTTCGGTCAATATTATATGAGGTTGCTACATACTGCGACATTAAAACACAACCTACACAACGCATATTGAGCTTTCTTCTACCGACTTTGAAACAATAATTCAGACATAATATATTCGAATGGTCAATCACTTCAACACAGCAAACATGATTACACATTACATGATCTTGCATATATATATATATATATATATATATATATATATATATATATATATATATATATATATATATATATATATATATTGTTCTTTTATATATAAAAATTCAAACTACTTATTTAAATCACCTGTTTACAGATGCACAATGTTTCTAATTCCAGCATGTAGACAAAAATGTGTTCTGTAATAGTCTTCTTTCAAAATATCGACATCAGCACATCCCAGGAATATTCATATTAAGAATAATCCGTGTGTATGTGTGTGTGTGTGTGTGTGTGTGTGTGTGTGTGTGTGTGTGTGTGTGTGTGTGTATGGGGATATCAATAACAACAAGTAAAGGTTCTGATTTAAATGTATGGAAACAGTTATTTATTTCCAGAACTTTAAACTAAGACGGTGTGTGTTTGTGTGGATGCGTGTGTGTCTGTGTGTGTGAGAGAGAGAGTTAATCAATTTACCAAAATGTGGTACTTTTCCGGTGGGAATAATTAGGGGTGGTAATTCGAGGTGGGCGGGGGAGTAGATGTGGTAATTCCTGAGGGTTGGGTGGAAATAAGTAGAGGTGGTAATTCCTGAGGGTGGGGAGGAATAGATGTGGTAATTTCTGGCGTGGGGTGGAAATAAGTAGGGATAGTTAATACTGGGGGTGGGTTGGGAAGGAGTAGGAGTAGCAAATCTGGGGTGGGGTGGGAATAAGGTGGGGTGGTAATTCCTGGGTGTGCGGTGGTTAGGAGTGGGGGTGGTAATTCCTGGGGGTGGGGTGGTTAGGAGTAGGGGTGATAATTCCTGAGGTGGGGTGGGAAGAAGTTGAAGTGGGAATTCGGAGGTGGGGGTTGGGGAAGGTAATTCCTGAGGGTGTGCTGCGGAGGAGTTCGGGTGGTATTTCCTTTCCATGGTCGCTTTTCTAGGTTTAAATATTATGACCATTCTTCTTCTGACTGTCTTTCTCTCATTCATTTCTTCTCTGTTTTTCTCCCTGTCTTCTTTCTTTCTCTCCTTTTATCTTCTTTTCTTCCCTCTATTCTTCCTTTCTTAAACTAAGTTTTTTTTGCCCTGGTTTTTCATCATTTATGACTTGTTCAATTATTTTATGTATAATACTGCATATATTATATTTCAAGATCTATTATCATGACGGTATTTTCTCAGCTGTATAAATTTGCGAAAGGTTGCTAATAACTATTGGAAACAAATGTTTTATCTTATGCAATTCTTTGTAGAAGGAAATGTATGCATTTTTATTAAATTATCATTGGGACATATCTACATAATAATGCTGACAAATATCATCTTGTTGTATGTGAAGTCATATCATCTTTTATATAATTTATATTTGTTAATGAATAAAATAAAAAAAATAAAAAAATCAAAGCTTGAACACTTTTCTTCAGGTAGTAAATTTTTTTAAATTTGCAGATCCACTTCAACGCTTACTGTCTTTACAAATCAAAGGCATTATATAACAGGCGACCGGTTATAGGATTACAATGCTATTGTTAGACACCTTGCAACCTTTCCTTTCAGTATTGATACTACGGGACTTAGTTAGGTCGGAGTGGAATGAACGATAGACATTAAAGAGATATTGAAGGTTTGCTGAATTTTTCAGGGAAGCATTCAGTAACGGTAACATAGTTATATATATATATATATATATATATATATATATATATATATATATATATATATATATATATATAGAGAGAGAGAGAGAGAGAGAGAGAGAGAGAGAGAGAGAGAGAGAGCTGGATACTACAGGAGAATGCTTAATAACATTAACAGAATTTTTACATACGTACGAATAAATAATAGTATCATACAGGTTAGAGAATTTGAATTCGTACTCTACGGAGATTCAAACCCAGATCCGCGGGTTACGGCACCCATCGCCTTGCCTGTAAGAACCAACCCCTATACCATCTCGACCATGCACCAGCTTTGTAGCATAATTATTTTGGTGATGAAAATCGTAGAGCTACGTGCTTAGCGTGCCAGACTTGCATGTCAAAGGTCGCTGGTTGGAATCCTGTCCAGATCAGCCTGTGTCGGCTTCTGTGATGTATTTGTGGGAAAGGCAGATAGTTATTATGTCGGGTCCAAAGTTTTATCATAGCAAGCACAAGGTTTTCGTAATAATATCAACACAGAAATTAGATAAATCTGAAGTTAATCTTATTTATAATCGCTAGTCTATAAATGATAGCAGCTTTACGACATCAACGCTTTTTTGTATTCTACCATGAACTTTAACTCTTCCATGTGTTACTTCTTTGTTTAGTTATTTAGTTATTCACAAATTATTATGCTCTTGTTTATGTTCCAAATCCAACACTTTACATCATGTCAGTTATAACGTTTTCTTTACTCATGTGAACTATACATATGCACATAGCGAGGAGATAACTCGTTATAATAAGTAACGTCTTCTCGCTAAATCCTTAATAATTAATGATACATTCATGAGTATGTTTACTATGTAAAATTAGCTACTAAATTATTGCTTACAACAAGGCTCTGTCCTCCCATTGCCTTGACACTGTATAGCCTTGCATGTGTCAATGTGCTGGGATGCACCAAACTCTCTCTCTCTCTCTCTCTCACACACACACACACACACACACACACACACACACACAGACACACACAGACTGGAAGAGGACGGCACCCGTTGCCGAATTCAGTATCACAGTTACCTTAATACAGGAAATGAAACATTGAAAACAGGTGGACCTAAATCCCAAAAGCCGCTCTGATTTAGTCTTTAACAACGGTTACTTTTCTCTTTTAAGATTCGTGAAACATGTTTACTGCGTATACTTATATGTGGTTGCCTATGTGTATAATATATAATTTAAAGGCCACTACAATCTTGCGTCCACAATAATATTAACTAATGGACTTCATATTTTAAAAAAAAATAACCAGTACAGCACCTTGCCCTGGACTAGCAATGCAATTTAACTCTCTCGTGAACCAGGATATTTCAGACATATTGAACGAGAACAAATTTGCTTCACTGAACTCAATTTGTTATACACAAGCCAATGAACATTTCTAAAAACTACACTCTGAAATTTGACAGTGATGAATCAGTGAAAAAATACAGATCGCATTGTGAAATGAATTTTGTCATAATAAACTAAACTGGATATTGTGGATGACAACATCTTGTAGCGGTATTTCATAGTGGCATTTTATAGACATATCAGGTATTGTACCAAAGTTAGTGAAATCAGTACGCAAATGAAAATGCTTCTACTTGATGAAGATGCATTAAAACCGAAAAACAGCAACATAGATTTGAAATGATTTAATTTAAACTGTAACTATTTCAAAATTCCACCACGGCATGACTGGAGATACATTAAACAGAAACAAGTACTGGATTGATAATATGTCAGAAGAACATAAAACTGCACACCATGCTTTTCGGGAACTTCTGATGGTGTGTTAACCATCTACAAACGTAAATACAACTATGGGGCTGTTGAATACTTGAGAGAATTGCAAACTGATTATATCAGTGCTATATTAGATCAAGAAGAGCCAATAGGTTAGACATACTTCTTTCTGCTAGAAAGCAATGGTGTGATTGATGAATGTACTTTGAGGTTAAATCACAGCATTAGATCATATATAATCAGCATCTTGGGTACTCAGGTTCAAAACAGAACATATATTACGCAGTCCATTGCGACGTTGTTAAAAGCTGATGGAGCTACTGATTCTAGGACAGTAATGTTACGACACAGAAGAAAACATCGTGGTAACATCCAACAATACATAACAGATTCAAAAGTGAAATTGGATTATTCTGTTGGAGATGACGGTATCTTTATGTTACGGAGTGACATGGTCAGGAAAATGGGCAGCATAGTTGAATACAACAACAATTTACAGACCTTAAGTGACTCGTTTCAACTGGCGTTAAACCCTACCAATAATATCAAGGTAATCAAGAGAGGTATAATAGTGAGGACAAAAAAGAAGACAAAGTGGATAAAAAATTATGTAGAGAAGAAAGACTATCGTTATGATATTTCTTTTAAATACCTCATCTCCGGTGATGATGTTGTGCATACTACATCTGCTAATTTTATCAGATTCTCTGATGCTAAAAAGACACACCAAGTGTGGACAAAATCCAATTTAGAAAAACAACAAAATGAATAAATAATAAACATCGATCATGAAATAAATAAACTGACGTTCATTTTGATAGATGTATAGTTTTTGGATCTGATATGGTTTACTTTTTAAAATAGTTTCATTCTCTCTAACTCTTTGTTTACATCTCTGATCAAAAATGGTAGTAATAAATCAGCTAATGACAAGACAAGTAAGATAACGTATTCAGAAAGGCACGAAACAATTTTTCCAGTACTTGTCAATACCCAGTCTATCACCCTAGCAATAATTCCAGATAATGCTACTACTACTCATTTGGCTAAAACCCAAAAAATAATCGGCTATTTTTTAAAGTGTTTTATGATCATTTAAAAAAAATATGATTGTCCTGGAGAAGGTGGATTTGGAGTAGGATGAGTATGTGGAATAGGAAAAACCGTACTTCTTACCAAATTCTTTTTAAAATAGTTTCATTCTCTTTAACTCCTTTAATCTCTTTGTTTACATCTCTGATCAAAAATGGTAGTAATAAATCAGCTAATGACAAGACAAGTAAGATAACGTATTCAGAAAGGCACGAAACAATTTTTCCAGTACTTGTCAATACCCAGTCTATCACCCTAGCAATAATTCCAGATAATGCTACTACTACTCATTTGGCTAAAACCCAAAAAATAATCGGCTATTTTTAAAGTGTTTTATGATCATTTAAAAAAAATATGATTGTCCTGGAGAAGGTGGATTTGGAGTAGGATGAGTATGTGGAATAGGAAAAACCGTACTTCTTACCAAATTCTTTTTAAAATAGTTTCATTCTCTTTAACTCCTTTAATCTCTTTGTTTACATCTCTGATCAAAAATGGTAGTAATAAATCAGCTAATGACAAGACAAGTAAGATAACGTATTCAGAAAGGCACGAAACAATTTTTCCAGTACTTGTCAATACCCAGTCTATCACCCTAGCAATAATTCCAGATAATGCTACTACTACTCATTTGGCTAAAACCCAAAAAATAATCGGCTATTTTTTAAAGTGTTTTATGATCATTTAAAAAAAATATGATTGTCCTGGAGAAGGTGGATTTGGAGTAGGATGAGTATGTGGAATAGGAAAAACCGTACTTCTTACCAAATTCTTTTTAAAATAGTTTCATTCTCTTTAACTCCTTTAATCTCTTTGTTTACATCTCTGATCAAAAATGGTAGTAATAAATCAGCTAATGACAAGACAAGTAAGATAACGTATTCAGAAAGGCACGAAACAATTTTTCCAGTACTTGTCAATACCCAGTCTATCACCCTAGCAATAATTCCAGATAATGCTACTACTACTCATTTGGCTAAAACCCAAAAAATAATCGGCTATTTTTTAAAGTGTTTTATGATCATTTAAAAAAAATATGATTGTCCTGGAGAAGGTGGATTTGGAGTAGGATGAGTATGTGGAATAGGAAAAACCGTACTTCTTACCAAATTCTTTTTAAAATAGTTTCATTCTCTTTAACTCCTTTAATCTCTTTGTTTACATCTCTGATCAAAAATGGTAGTAATAAATCAGCTAATGACAAGACAAGTAAGATAACGTATTCAGAAAGGCACGAAACAATTTTTCCAGTACTTGTCAATACCCAGTCTATCACCCTAGCAATAATTCCAGATAATGCTACTACTACTCATTTGGCTAAAACCCAAAAAATAATCGGCTATTTTTTAAAGTGTTTTATGATCATTTAAAAAAAATATGATTGTCCTGGAGAAGGTGGATTTGGAGTAGGATGAGTATGTGGAATAGGAAAAACCGTACTTCTTACCAAATTCTCTCTCGTGATATAAACATTCTAGAAATAATTTCCATTTAGGTAGCTTTCTCTTAGAGAATTAGACATTACTTCAGAAGCAAGTGTATTATACTGTAACAACTTTTCTCCAGTTTATAATCCTGGTTAGAGAGTGATGCTCTCTCCAGTGTAAATGTAAATCTAAAATACATATGAAGAATACAAGGATACAGTGGACAATAATATGTTAATATCTGGAAATCAAGTGTTATTTTACATTTATTTCCGTGTGGAACAAATTGAACAGTTTTTGAACCAGTATTTTGTGCATTAACCACTCCTGATCTTGACTTTCTCAATTTGTCATTAGTAATACTTTGTTCTATTTTGATTGTTCTCACAGAAGCTTGTAGCCATGCATCATTAAAAGTCATGAAAATTTTATAATCATTGAACTTACAAATATCATCACTACCGTAAGAAATGGTTAAATATTTTATCAGCATTTTTTTCCAAATTGTTTACAACTAAATTATTAGAATCTTCTTTAACCTTTCTACATCAAACGATGTGAAAAAGTACCAGGTACAATCATGCAGTTATTTCTCAAGCTAGGTATTACAACTTGAAGCGTTTGTCTAGGTTGGAGTGTGTGTAATTTAATGGAAATACATTTTTTTACTGTCTCCAATATCAACTGAGAATACGACTGAATCTTGATTGAGCTTACAAACGTTTTTCATTGACAAAAAAAAAATATTGTCTTATTCAAAATAATATTTTTTATTTTTTGTATACTGTGACTTTTAATTTCAGTTTCTTTTTTCAGATTATTTATTGATCCTTAATGTTTTTATTCAAAACTTGTATTATTTGCCACAAATCTAAAACAAATTCAATATCAGCTATGGTTTAAATGTTTAACTTTATAAAAATTATAATATAAGCCTGATTTCTTTATTTGAATGTCATAATACTGTGATGTATCTGTTGTATGCAACTTATATTCAGCAAAACGTGATGGAACAAAATCAAATCCATACGTAATAGCTGTAATCTGAGCAATTAACATACCCAATAAACCGTATAAATTTAATCCAGTTCCATTTTCAAATATAAAAGTATATGGTCTAGATATTTTCTATTTTTTCTAAAATAGCAAGTTCAAAAAATAAAAAGTGGTATACTTCCAGATAGTTCATCATCCAATTTATTTAACATATTATTCTGATCATCCAACCTGTTTTGATCTAATCATCTGTAGTATTTATTGCACTAAGCTTTATACCTATTTCTTTGTTTAATTCAGATTTGAATGTCTCTATATCTCCTTCTATTTCTGATTTAATTGTATTAATTCTGTCACTTAATGCTAAAGTCGTTTGAATCTCGTTGTTTCCGTTTTAATTACATCTGTTTCAGTTGTGAACTTTTGTTCTACATCATTAAAATCTTTCTTTCATCGTTTCACCTTCTAATTTAATTTGTGAATAGTTCCTTACACAACACAAATAGTATTAATCAGTTCTTGGTCTGAATATTCTTTGCTATCTGTTTTTTATTCTTCTATTTATATCTTTTAAATTTTTTATTTTATCGCTTGATCTGATAAATAGCGGATAGTTCTCATAGATTTTATAATACTTTCACTCATATTTATTTTGTTTTCATCTACCGTTTTGGTTATTTCGGTGAAATCATTCTTCTTCTGTAATTGCAAAAGACTACTGGTGTAACTTTATTACACCAGCTTTGAAGTCATGAACTTGCGGTTTACTCTTATCATTGTTCTGTTTTTGTTTTTTGCTTTACTTTTCTCCTCGTTTAATTCTTTCTGTAATTGTTGAAGTTGAGGTTGTAAACTACTGTAATTGTTCAGGGACATCTTAATTTCCTCCATATCACTCTGATATTTCAGCATGTATCCTTTGTTCAATGGGCTACACGTATTGTTGAATGTTTTCCCCAAGTGATATTTAATCTCCTGGTCAATAAATCACGAGCAACTGAAATCTTCTTGTCGTCGTCTATTTGTTTTTGAAGATTTGACAATTTGGTCGTTTTCTCATTTGAGATTTATTCAGTAGTGGTTAATTCAATATCTACATTTTTTCGCCATATTTTGATATCCAAGTTCCACCAATTATTTCACCTAAGGTTGTCATTGTTTCGTCTTGTACTAGATTTAATATATGTGGGGCCTGTAAGTAAAATTTCACCATTTGCTTAATATGAATTAGCAATTTGTTGCCCAAGCTAGGCGAATATTATACCTGAGCCGACCTACAGTTCGCGAACTACGTGAAATGCATATATAATGTGGATACCATACCAATCAATAACGTTCCATCTTGATAGTGATATTTAGCCTCTTTATCGTACCTCTTTGGAACTGTTTATATGGAATAGTAACACTGTATGAAATGAAATCATTCTGAAATACACTTCTAATAAGCAATGACTATAGAAGACTTTAAAAAATATCCGCTGTAGTAATTTTGTTTTATTAATGTGATAGAGGAAAATGTAACAAGTTTCAGGTTTCAAAAGTCTACAAACTGTAGATAGTTCTATAGATCTCTGACTATTAAATCCTAACAATTTAGTGTTATAGTTGGTTATATACACTGTGCAATTATCGCTCAGAGTTACAAAAGCAATTGTGTTTTAAAAATTAATTATCAATACTTTCTTCATTGTCGTTATTATCAGTCATTCCCTCTTTGATTTTTTTCATGTACATTTCAAGGTTATAGAAGCCATCTGAAATTATTTTAAACAGTTTTGGTTTCACTCTTATCGTTAATGTAACCGAATACATTTTTAGTCATTTGAATCCTAAACATAAGGCTACAATTACACCACCTGTGAAGTAATACATTTTCTTTGAACTAGTCTATTTTTCACTTGCTTGTTCTTCTCTCACAATTTTTTAAAATCTAGTCATTCTTCCTGTTCTTGTTCATGCTTTAACTTTTCTTCTTTGTTTTTGTTTTAATTCTTGCGAACGTTTTCCAAGTTTAACTCTACGAGAATCTTTCACTTTTGTGAAGTTACATTTCCAGGTGATTTAAAAAACTTTGAATTTTCTTCAGTTTTGCTTTCACGAACTTGTTTGTTTCTTTCATGTAAGTAGGCTTTACTGTCACCACCTTCCATTTGTTTTCAAACAAAATTACATTTTTCCGAAATATGAATTAAGATTAGTTTTAATTTATTCAAATCATGTTTGAACTAACGTTTTCATCGACTGAAATATATTTAAAATTTGTGTTCAAAGATTATAGTAGTATTATTTTAGTAGTAAAAGTTAACTGAAAAAAAAATAGTAGAGATTTAAATGAAAAAGGGCATGCTTGAAATATGGAAAACTCAAGGCATACATCAGTTTAACAAAACATCTACCGTAATACTTATATTAAGGAGTATATGAAAAGAATGAGGAAACAAAACAAAGAACATGTAACCAAATACATGAAAAAGGTACCCCACAAGAATAAATATTTCAAAATAATTCATATGACAAGGAATATAATTGTATAGGCTATGAAAAAGAAAAGTCAGATACAACTGTAAAAATACTTGGTGTGCCCTCAAATAACTTTTCTCATTGATGGTTAAATTTCACAAAGCCCGAAGGTGTGAGAAATCTTTATATAGATCATGCTATTTTGTGTTCTTCTTTTGACTTTTCTGATCCTGAACAACAGAAAAACTGCTTTGATTGGTGAGGCACACGATATATGTTAGTAAAGAAAGAAAAAAATGTTAAAATGCCATAAAATAGAAAAGTAACAGAAAAGAAAAACAATAGAGGTAGAGGCTTTTAAAATATTACCTTTATTATTTATGAAATACAACACAAGATCTCTGGAAAACCATGTCACTTTACAATCTCATTTGGACAAGTTACAGAGAGACATTCGAATAACAAAATCAAACAGAACGATCATGAGATTAGAACATTAATGACTGGAAAGTAGATTTCATTTTGTTTAAGATGCGTTGATATACATTACACTCTCAAACCCAATAGTGGGTAAAGTCTAAGGTTTCGGTAAAAATTCATATATTTCTCTTTGTTTTTTTAGTGTACACAATAATTTTTGTACAGTTGGTTTAGTGCCATTGCAATCATTTATCAATATCTTTGCAACTCTGATAAATCATTTTTGTTTTGATTTAATTTCTCTGGAGCTAGCGGGCAGTGCTTGAAATGGTCCTGTAAATGTGTTTGGTATCAACAAATCTGCTTCTAAGATCCATCCTGTGTCAGTAACGCCTGGGATGTTTAAACCGTTTATCTCTACCCACATAATTTGTTCATCATTTTGCCATCCAAAGTTTTAAACCGGCATTATTAACTCTGTATATACATGATATGTGACATTGATATTAACCTTTCATAGTCACCATTACATTTTATATTTATGTCATCATCAACATAGTGTTTGTTATTTGCCTTGACGTATCCGTGTGGGATCTAGCTCTAATTTCACTCTCAATCATCAAAAACACGTTATAATCTGTTAAAAAGTTCAAGTTGTTTACCTGATATATTTAAAATGGCATAATGAGCCAAACCGGGTGCACTGCAATAGTTCTCTGGGTCAAGTTTGTTGTGCGTCATGTCATTTCGAAACACTTCGAAAATGTGTCACAACATTAGTGTGTCGTTTTTTAAGTAGTATTCGTGCAAGTCACCTAGTCTGTTTAATTTGAAGCATGACATCACGTCATGTACATAGTTGTAATCATTATGTGATATGTGAGTCACTTAGGCTGGGATGAAACTTTTCTTTGGGTGGTACAGATGTTTCGTTAAGCTATTCGTTTATTCATATTGGTAGATGACTTTCCTACAAACAAACAAAATTAGGTTGCATGGCACCAAACTATTTCATCGTCTCATCATTTAAATTTTAGCCATCTGTTGTAATGTTTGCCCCATGAACCGAAAGCTATATAATAAATCTAATCGTTTTAACTATTGTTTCATTGTCATCATTTATGAGCCTATCTACCATGGGATCCTTGCTGAATGAAATGTACTTGTCATCGTTATTGGGTATTATTTTAACTTCACCATCTGGATAATTTTTTCTACAAGCGTCTTGATGAACCGATGATTATCGTAACCTGACAAATTATGAATGAATTGTGGGATGTATTTTGGGTATCTTAAATTTCTAATTACAGTGTCTATGAGCAGGACCCCTGTAACTTCCTGTCAAGTTATCGCGGTTTCTAACTTTGTCTTTTAATATATTGCTCTCATAGATATGACATATACTTGTCCGGTTAAAATGTTTCTCGTCTTCAGTTGTAAATACCATGGGTTTTGCATTTTTTAGCTCGCTGTAGACTAGTCTCGGTATGCCACCCAAACAATTATAAAATACCTGTATGCAATAAGTACCTCTACTGGTCTGTAACATTTGTGAATTGGATAGACGTACATACAGGAACCTGATGGTAAGTGTTTAGCCGTTTGCACTGAGGTTCCACCTTTATATAAGAGCACGACAGAGCAGTAATTTCATTTAATCAATGAATCATTTGATATCATTTTTTTCACTGGCGACAGTTTTAAAATATTTGGGAAATAATTCTCTCGAGTCATTCAAAAGTTCTAAAACTGTGTCAGCAAGTTTTTAATATTTTGCTAAATAATACCTGAGTTATTCAATAGTTTTCTAACAGTGCTAGAGTAGTTATCATATTGAGAGATGGAATTTGAATTTATCTGCGTTCAAAGATCCTACTAATTTGAAATTGTATAAGTGTGCAAGGAATGTAAATATTCTAACTACTTTCAAGTTTACTCTAGAATGAGTTGTCATCTTACTTAAAAATCTGAATTAAGAATTATGAATTCCTGCTGTTTCATTTTGAACTTCTAAAGCCTTAAACACATGGAAAGGAATCAAAAACGCTTCAATTGAAAATGTCTTAAAATGAACCTAGAAACATGTGTTTGTAAAACTCTCCCGCTTACCATTTTTGACCCATACCCTCAAATTGAAGCCACTTGTCTAAATCCCCGTAAGAGTAAAGATAGACTCAGGGACTAATGTTAGCTGCGTATGCGCTATTTGTCATGTCATGGCATATCCAGTAAGTATATACACTGCATATGGTTATAGTGTGGGCATCTTCATAGTATCCAAGTAATTACCCAGGAGCTAAATTCTGGATTAAACGGGGAAGGCAAGAAGAAGAAGAAGAAGAGAGAGAGAGAGAGAGAGAGAGAGAGAATTTACACAGGGCCCATTGAAGGTTGATAAGCCGAATTCGTCTTTTCACGATCATTAAATGTATATATGGTTATAGTATGGGGATCTAAATAGTTTCCAAGTTATGATCAAGGGGTGAATTTCGGGGTATGGGGGGGGGGACGGAGGAGTGGAGGGGAAGTGAAGGCCAACATTGTCTGCAAATCTAAATGTGTCTTTCATGTCCGAATAATTGTGTTCAAGGTTGTTAATTTTATATATAAATAAATACATAAAATGCGAGTTTCTTCAACTTTCTTCTTATTAAACTGTAGAAGTAAGCGTGACTGACGGGCGAACAGACGGAAGGGAATCCTCGCACAGAAGAAAGAGATTGACTGATTGATTGATTTATCGATCGATCGAACGATGGACTGACTGATTGATTTATATTTTTATTTCTGTCAATCATAGAGAATAAAACAAGAAGCTACAAGACAAAAATGCACGAATCAATTTAAGAAAAAGTTAAAAAGATAATACACAAAATATATTATACAAAAGTGCCATAATTCCTTAAGAAGAGAATTAATTGTTCTTAAACTTAGTCTTGACATTATTGTATGCAAGATGATGATTACTACATAAGATCACAAATAATATATTAAGAAAACTATTTGCATATACTGAGTCTGGGGCATTTTAATTTCGACTTGCTTTATCCAAAAATCACTATTATATTTCTATTGTTTAAGTTATATGTTGTTTTGTCAATCAGTTATTGATAACTGTACGGGAATGTAAGTAAGTGCAATTTTATCAATGTTTACATAATTTTCGATGTCCTAAACATTTTAATTTCGTGTGAATTTTTTATTTTTATTTTTCTGTAATTTTTTATTTTGTATTCCCCCCCCCCCCCCCCCCCCCCCCCCCCCCCCCCCCCCTCTGAACTTGGTTAAATTAAAATAACTCTCGTGTATTGGGTCTGTATAGGCCAGTGGTTTCCAAACGCTTTTGTTAGCGACCCTAAATACCACCTTTTTCGACCCGAAATGCAGCACCAGTATCATTTGGGTCGCGACCCGGGATTTCGGAACAACTGGTATAGACTAGTTGAATTTAAAGTTTACTGATTGTTCAGCGTAAGGACATTTAATCCGTGTCCTTGTTGCAATCGTAAATCTCGGCCTTTCATACAAGTATTTTTCTGTTGAGGGAAAGTACCAAGATATTCCGAGTGCATCGAGTCATTTCCGTCAAATTGGGAAATAACCTCGAAGAAGTTGTAGGAATACACAATCGATTGGATGGATTCTGGCAAAACTCATCACATATTTTACAACAGCAAAGACCTACTTATTCTGATTGTGAGTTGGTCTCCTTCCGTCGCCATATTGTGGCTCGTGAAACAAAAGCAGTTCAGAATATAGTTCTAAATGCATTGCAAATTTACATCCAAGGTTTCTTTCTCGACTTGAGGGAAAAGGACGAGGTTATTCCGATTTTTGACTTGCAGAAATAGCCGAGACAGTCCGAATGGAACAGCAACTTCAACTTTCGATTTGTCGAGTTTTCATTCACGATGAAGGGGATTTAGCCACACAGTAAAGGAAGAAGGGTATAAATAACAATGTTTATTCACAAATATAAATAAGAATTATTCGCATCGATTTATTAAATCACATGATAAATAGTGATTCTTTGCTTCTCTTTAAGCTGAAGTTTTAGGCCGAGGGTAAAATGGTCCAATTCCGACTACAGTACACGTGACAGTAACGGATCATTGACAGTAACGGAATATTTCACGTTTGTTGCTGCTGTTCTTGCCAATTACTAAATTCACCAGAATAATTATGTTGCAGTCATTTAGCGTAATCAATTACCTTTATAATAACAAAAGTTGGACTCGCGAGTACGCGTCCAGTCAAATCTATAAGGTCTGTAAACTGAAGTGCGTTCTTCTGAAAGAGCGGAATTTTAGACTCGATCTGAAACATACTTCCAAGAATTGCTGAAAAATCTAAAAGAGTTGCTCAGGTAAAACATGTAAATCGGGTATTATTTTGAAAACCGTATTTTTTAAATTTTGAATGAGATACATCGTTTATAAAAAAAACTGCAAAATATTATAGAAATCAACATACGAATGTGCCCATATGAATATCACAATACTGGATCGGTCCCGTTACAACAGTTAGTGAAGGAGGGGAAATGACAAAGTTATTTTTCTGTTGAAAATCTGTAAAAATAACTGTTAACTTATGATAAAAAAGGAAGAGAATTGACCAGCATATGAACAGTTCAATCATATAATTTCAGGTTGTATTTTTAAATAAAAATTGTTTTTTTCTTTGTTTTGCTTTACTTCCAATCTTGGTTGAGAATGAGATGGAACCAAAACCATCATTTTCAATCCTGTGTAGTGCCATAGTCAATTTCATGCTGGTGTGCCTTAAGACTCAATTCACTCATTCACTTTAGCTAAATGAGATTCTTTTGAGACGACCCCTAAGTGTGCACCTTGACCTGTACTCATGTGATCTGGTACTGTCAAGTGCGATCCCCTAATGTCTTAAAAACAGTGCTGATTAGAATCTATATTGCTCTCTTCATAATTTTGTTTAGTGAACAGTTTTACATCGAAAGATAAGAGATAATTTTCATTCCAGTCATGTATAGTGTGTCCAAAAAATTTAATAAATAAGCATGGTAAGGCAACCAAAAAAAATAATATGTGTTTCTGGTTGGCCAACCATCCCTATTTCTCATTGCCGATCCTAGCACTTTTTCCCCCCATGGTTTAAAAAAAAATTTTTTTTTAAATCACATTTGCCTTAATTGATTTGTGCATCTAATTGAGAAAGTTTTGCCCAGTACTTTGAAGTGCTTGAAATATTATTTGATTTATAAATAATAATAGAAAAGAACAGAGCAGAACAGAGAGTTTATTCAGTACTTAAAGGCCTATGACCCATAATACAAAAAATATCAAGTAAAGTTCAATATACTGTGCACCATAAACAGTATTGTAAAATACACTTGTTTAATTAAGTGTTGATATTGATACTTTTTAATGGTTGATCTCAGCTTAAAAGCAAAAAAAAAAACAACTTTGAAACACTTGTAATTAGACTTATTTTCTGACAGGACATTAAATTTGTAAATGTATCCATTGAAGGTTTGATAGAGTAAATCTCATGAAGATATATCCATCTTAAATTGCTATAAGAAGCACATATACATAAAAAATGGTACTCATCATCTACACTCTTTATATTTTCTTTAAATTTGCAAACACTGAAAATTCTTTCAATTTTAGTTTGTCTTCCTTTTTCAATCATGAAATCATGTTTGAAACATCACAAAATGCACATTTTTCAGAAAATGAAAGATAATGTTAAATATTTTTTAATTTCTAGTAATGACTGGTGCTGATTATAATATACATTTTTTGTAGAATCACCTATGTTACTTGACCAGATCTGTAATGAAGCAGTGCTCAAAAAATCGGATAGCCTGATACACAGGGCTCCTCTAAATCAAGATTGGACCCCTCCCATATTCTAAGTGAGTTGCCCGTCAGGCTTATCAAAATAAATATATAATTTGCTGGACAAAATCTTGACTGTGCCAATGACATGCAGTATTTTGATTTTAAAGTGCTTGAAAGACTGGTAAATTATTAATATTCTGCCTCTGGCTTGGGCTTCATATGTAGGTCGTTTACCCATATGAAGATTGTCTAAATACCTGCTTACTTGTATCGAAAGCTATAAACTTTGTGCATAAAGTGAAGCATGTGACCTATTAATGGGGAACAATACTGTTTCTGTTTCCCATATTTCATTGGTTACACATAATTAGTGCTCACTTGTCCTTTATGAATAGTGAGCTGTCCCTTGCTGATGTTTATTGCCTAATACAGGGTAATACATCGCAGGTTAAATATAGTGGGCAGCACCTGAGCATTTGCCAGTTAATCTAAGCTATGAGATTTGCAACTTATAAAAGCATGCAAGACAATGTCTTTCACCTTAAACAAACAGAGATATTTAGATTGTATTTTAATCCATTTCAGAGAGTTGATAGCCACTGATTCTGTTGATATACAGAAGGGTTTTTTTTCTAGTTGTGATACATCCATTGACTCACTGTATTATGACATAAACTAATTTCAAAACTTTAAGCTATTGTTTTTACTGATTGAAATAGAAACAAGACCCATAGCGCTCCAACTTGATTTGCTTTCAGTTTTAATTGAGCAACAAGCAAAAATTGATGCAGCATTCAGAAAATGAAAATACTCCAATTCCCAGAAATTGTCTTCCCTACATATCATGATGAAATACACAGGACATTGACCTGAAGGCAAAGCTAACGACATACACATGCAAAGAGTTAGAGATTCCAAGAGTAGAGATACATGCCACAGTTATTAAGATTTCCACACTTGAATATGCAGTTGTGAAACTGGTGGAAATCATGTAAGTTGTGAACCCTCTACAGCAGAATGTGAATGAGGGTTCAGTCTCATGTCAAAATTATAAAGTCAAGAGAAACTGCTTAAAGCAGGATAGACATCAAATGCTTATGAACATCGTCACACCTGATTCAATCAGTAAGGAGGACATATTGATGCAGTAATTATAGACACTAGTTGACATCTGAAACTGGCAGAAAACATTCCTTTTAGTTAAATGGAATCAAAACTTTAGTAAACAAAGACACAAATGTTATTTGAAAACTATGTAAAGCATAAACTATTTTGGTACTGAGTACTGATTTGCATTGGGACCTGGAAAAAACAACAGTATTTTTAACGAAATCAAATCAAGTACAAATCGTTGAAAACAAGGTCACACACAATTTTGTTTTGAAGTACAATATTTTTAAAGGCAAATATATACAGAAAAGAGTAACTTTTAACCATTTTTATATCTTGTTTTTCAATTTAAAGTATAGTAATTTTAGTGCTTTGTCAAAATAGTTGTAAAAATTATGTCCCTTTGAGGCAAGTGAAATTTGAGATAGGACAAGTGATTTTTTTTTAAGCCACTTGCCCTGGGACTGTGTCAGAATTTTTTTTCTTTGAGCAGTGGGAAGAATCAAATAGACTTTGTCTGAACATAGCTAGAAAAGTGTTTCTGTCACACATTTCTTGTGCTATCCATGCATAGTCAAAACCAAGAGAAAATAACAAATTTGCAACTGTACTGGCACATGTGTTTTTGCTGGCATCATCCAATTTCTTGAACATAATATAACATTGGAAAGGATATCTACTTGTTCGCATATGTATAATTTTAGTCCATTACACATCTGAACATATAAGTTGTACTCAAAGGATATTGTCCTTATTCACTGAGGCTGACATAATTATTCACAGTATATGGTGCATTAAGATATCTTTTACAAAATCTTTGCTGAATTGCTTCTATTTCTGGTGAATATTCATACCCCATATTTCTGAACCAAAACATAAGATTGGTTTCACCAACACATCATTTATTTTAAAAATATTCTTTATATGTAATCTTCCAAATATTTCTTGATACCCAAAAATTCTAGATACTGCCGAGGTAGAAAAGTCCGTTTCCAGGACAACTAAATATTAATGCTGAGGCAACCTTTTTTCCCAATGTGAAAGCCCAGTTCGGCTAGCAAAAGTATTATTAAAAAATGCTTATGTTAAAATTATAATGGAATCATATATTTTCCAGTGACAAACATTTAATCATTAAATTGTTCCTCTGTGTACGTACAGCAGGTTGCCCAAATTATCTCGATATAATTCTGTAGTTGAGTGCTACATTATGTGATTGCTTTTGGTAAGAAGCTACACTAATCCTCATGTGTCAGCTAGTCGGTATCTGATTAAGTAACAACAGTCCATAATACCAGCCCCTCAGGATGAACCCCTAAAGAAACGAGACTCATGAAATTTGTTTTGGGCCAGTACACTAATATATGGTCATGAGATCATTCATCTTTGGCTCAACTCACTTAAAGCCTATGATCTAGTATTACGCTTCCTTATTGGTCTGTTGAAGAAACGGGCACTCGCTGTAGAACATGTGACAGTTGTTTCTTTTGGCAAATGGCTAAACAAAAGTTCCACATGAATAAATTAAAGTTTTCTGACAGTTCAGACATGGGAATATAACTATCGGATTAATGATAATGTTAACCGTAATGATGTAAACTCACATAAATATACGATATGGACAAGTTTGTGGTCCAGGGTGGCCAACTACTAGAAAACTGACGGACAACAAGTCAGCATAAAAAGAAGGAAATTGCTCAATTATCCTTTATTTGCTGATCTTAAATAGTTTGAATAGTGTGTAAATTTGTGTGAGACTTTCCATTAGCAGGAATGATGGTGAGTTACAAGTACTGAGTGAGTTATAGGGGCTAACAATATACACCACTCCCTCGATAAATCGTGCCCGGATAACTTGCAAACCCACTTATAACGTGGGATCAGGCATGGATCTGATTTTTTTTACTGGAAAATACAACAAAAATTGGCCCCTATTTGTTGAACGTGAAGAAAATCATGATCAAAATTGGTAAATGAAACCTTGATAGACTGCTCGTTTTATTGTCGAAAACGGTGGTTGGTACCTAGAAATTTGAATCAGCATCATGAAATTCTCAGCTTTTAATAAGAAGTCATATATTTTGTTAAATTTTCTTAACAAACAACATTCTCAGTACACTGTAAATAACAATATTTGATGAAATTTTGATTAATGAAAATGTCACTAATGCCTACTGATGACAACACTTTAATAAATAAATACCAGTTAAATACGTTTTGTTCAGTGAAATTCATGTTTTAGTTCTATCTTTTAATTCGGTTTCAAAGTAATCATCATAAATGCTTTATGAATCTTGTATTCAAACATGAAAAATGTCTTTTGAATCAAATCAAATAAAAGGGTTGGAATTAAAGAAAAGTTAAAAGGCAATTATGCAAATCCTACCTGCATAAGAGCTAGTTGCCACGGTCATGTGTCAGATCAAAACATTTCAGTTGATCAATCACTTTTATAAATATTATTACGTAAGTGCATTGTAATATAATTAAACTCCCTTAAATTAGCCTACTCATTCACAAATGTAACCAAAGATAACAAGGCAACCAAGCAAAATGAGTACTTGGTGAATAAAAAGCTTTGTTTCACAGATACGGTTCATTACAGAGAAGCAAGTTCCAGAGTTTGCAGTGAGCTTAAAATTCTTGAATTGGCACTCAGAGATTTCCTCGTAGATGAGAAGTTTCACTATTACTTGCAATGAAATCACAGCATCAATATTTTACTAATAGAACAATAATAAATATAGAGTTTCGATGTTGACGGTTGTTTCACTAAATAAAATGTAATTTTACTGGTTTTTGAAAAAAGGGAATCTTGTTTTGTTGTGAATCAGCAACAACAAAAAGCAGTGACATAATACACAATGTTTTCGCGTACACATGATGGATGTTGAAAGGTCTTGGATTAATGTTGTTGAAATCTTTCAGAGGCTGGGTATGTTGAAAATAAAGGTAATTTACACAGAAATGGAAACAACTTCACTGGAAAAGCTCTTTATTTACAATTATTCCCAACACGATTATAAAATGAGTATTCAGCGATTAAACAACCCCATTACCACAACCCTCCACCGGTTTTCTCAATGTCCAGCGGTTTTGAGGTCCCTCTGTAACTAGCACCCGCGCTTATAGTGTAGTCCATGCTTTTGGACCCCATTGTGCGCAAATTATCGAGAGAGAGGTGTATATGACAAAAGTTGTTGATTAATTTTGATTACAGTAATCTTGCGGGCTGCTGCAGTAATTTACCAGGCAACCAGAAAAGTCTGCTGGGCAACTGGATTTTCAAAGCTGGTTGCCCAGGGACAACAATGGATTTTCAACATTTTCTACCCTTGTACTAATTTCAAAACTTTTGATGCCAAAATGTTTGTAGCTTTAGTCCAGCTCAACTTAGATGTGAAAAGCAACCCCATATATTTATAAAATGAAACTGTTTCAATAGCTTTGTCCCTATAATACCAATGCTCACTGTTTCGAAAGACAATTATTGTTGTTTTTGCTCAATTAATTTACATTCTTGTTTCATTACAAAATTCATCTACGGCATTAATTTGTTGTTGTAACCGTAGTTTCAGCACCGTTATATACATCAACTTCATACAATAAGGATATAGTTCATAACTTTTGAAATAAATCATCAATAAAAGAGAAAAAAGAATTGGGCTTAGAACACAGTCATCATTGTCTTGTTTCGACATTGCAATTAAAATATCTGATTAGTCCATATGGTGTTTGTACACCATTTTTCAAATGAATACATATTCTTTAAAACTTGTAAAATATTTCCATCAGTACCTTTCTGTACAAGAGAAATCCATAGTTTAATATGTTGTACATGGTAGAAACCTTTAGAAAAATCAACAAATAAACAGCAAAATTTACAACCAGATTTATGTACATACTTCTGAACAATTGCATGCAAACTGAATATGTTACCACAAGTACTGTAGTGTTTTCTAAAGCCAGCCTGACACTCAGCTATGAAATTAATGCTTTCTGCCCATCTATGTCACTATTTACTCAAAATAGATGTAAATATTTTGCATATTGTATTTATTAGGGAAATTCCCCTATAATTGCTTGGGTCATTCATACTACCAATCTTAAATATTGAACATATTTAATTATTATACTTTTTGATCACTCCTTTGGAAATTCACCAGTTTCAAAAATGTTATTATAAAGCATAATTCATAAGTAAGAAATGAAACAATGCATGGTAAAGTCCATTGGTAACAAATGACCCGAATCTTATTCGGACCTGGAGTTTTAGTTTTCAAAGGGCGAACACTATCAATTATTTCTTGATTTGTAACTTGTTTATTCAATTCAAAATTGTCATTCTCATTTCTCGCAATACTTTCATCATCATCCATATTTTCATCTTGATTAGACTTTAATTTGGAATGAAAATAGTCTGACCAGTGATTCTTTGTTAATTCAGATTCTTTAACATTTACCCTGTAGTAATCTTTTCCCATTAAGATTTGCCAGAATTTTTCTAGGATCATTTCTTGATTGTACGAGTTTATCCCTCATTGACTTTTAATATTACTTTTTCAATTGACACAATGTTTTAAACGAGTTTCTACTGTGAATTTATGCCTCTAGATGAAGAGTTGGTTTTGTAAGTGTTTATTTTCTTAAAAGTTGAAATTTCTCCTTTTTAGCTTTATCACAGTCTTGATCCCACCTTGGTTGTTGTAACCTATGCGGTAAAACCGGAAATTGTGGTTTCTGAATTTCAACACATTATTTCCTTATATAAAGAAACAAACTTTATCACACAGTCATTGCAGAAAATTGGTTATGTCTTGAGCATGTTCAATAAATTTCTGCTCAGAATGTTGGTGTAAAGATTCCTTATTTGTGTCTTTCAATACAAAAAAAATTGTCATCGTCATCATCCTCATCATCATCGCTAATGCTACCATCACTGACATTCATTACATACCTAATCCCTTGTATTATGATCTATTTTACTACAATTATTTAATTTATCAACAATTTTCATGCTACAATACTGTAGATCCGAAAATAGGATGATTGGTCTCTGTGAACAATACCAAATATAAAGGGAAACAACTCTGACGACAACAGCATAATCCACTATATTGCTGCCATTATTTGCAATGCATTTTACATTCCCAGCTTTATTGTTGAAAAGTCTACCATTAAGTAGATGTACGGTATATTAAAAATTGTGCACATTTCTACAAAAGCCAAACCAAAATTGTTGTGTGTTTCACAGTCTTTTGTATTATATGGCAGAGAAAAATTACCGCCATCACACATGACATCTGCATTTAAAATATTTTCCAAAGTACATGTATCATCAGGTATAAAGTCAAGAAAATCTTTTATACGAGCATTAAACTTTCCCTCAAGAACCATCTGGTATTCAGTGTCTGTTTGCAAAGTGAAGTGAACAATTACAACTACAATTTTGTATAACCATGTCTTAATGTATCAATGAAAAAAGCTTAATCTTCAAAAATTGAAAAATTGGAAATCTAATACATATAATTTTACTGAAGGAAGGAAATTATCAACAAATGCTGAATCTTGAAGAAATGCAAGCATTGACACAGTATTTTGATACCGAGATAGTGAGATGTGGGCCAAGCAAGAAGCTCGTGGCGCAGACGCGCTCAGGAGCGCAGGAAATAGTGACAAAGGAAACAACGACTTATGGAGAAATATTAGAGGCTCTAGCTAAGAAGAACATCAAAAGTGATGAAATAGAAGCCCTCATGTATGACGGAAATGGTGTCTACACCATACACGCGAAGGAAAAAGGAGAGAAATTGTGGTACGGGAGTGAAATCCAGATTGGACAGTGAAAGGCGATTGTAAGGGAGGCAAAGGACCTGGAACGAGAGGTCAAGATCAAGTACGTAGATGTACATATATCAGGTATTCCAATAGAAATACCACTAGATGAAACAACTAAAAGAATGAAAGAAAAATTTAACATAGACGTGAAAACAGCAAAGACGGAGATGTACAAGGACTACCCGACTATACAAACAGGACAAAAGATTTTTACTATGGAGCAGGGAACAGAAGAGAAGATTACACCCTTTTTCTATGTGCACGGCTTTAAGGTGAAGTCATGGTATAAAGGGTGTATCCACCATAGAAAATGCTATAAGTGTGGAGAAAAGGGACATAGCCCAAAGATGTGCCAAGAACAGGAAACTCAAACTCAAATGAAAATAGAAAAGACACAACCACCTCCAGAAATATATATGAGTGAACTAACAATTTTCCCAAGGAATAACACTACTTCTAAAGAGAAAGTACATGAAACAGAGAACTATGACAAAGATCAAGAACTAGCACAGCCAGAAGAGGGGAAAAATTCAAACATATGCCAAACACCAGATCCTTCACCGGAAACACAAAATACTTTCAGAAAGGACTTACCAATCAGAGAGCCTGCCGGGAAGTGAAGAAACAATAGGAAGAAGCTGCAAAGGAAAGAAAGAGTACTTGAAAGGAAATGAAACAACAAACCCAAAATGCAAAAGGAAGAACTGGAGATAAACTATTACAAATTGCACTATAATACAACCATATACTCAACAGACGAAGAAACATCACCAAGGCAGAACCAACAAAACCAAATGCAACGAAAGAACATATCACCACTACAAAAAACTTGGAAGAAATGATGAAGGAAAAAAAAAAAAATACATGTAATAACAATAACCCAAAAAACAAAATCTAACACAGATGTATAACCCATGTATAACCAATGTATAACCAACATCTAATATAAGTGTACTACTATACATAACCAAATGCAATAACAAAAACTTAACATGAAATAATACTAAAAATCTAACACAAAATAACAGCAATTATTATATACTCATTTTTTTCTCCATTAACTTTGCATTGTCAGAATCGTGCAGTATTTCTCCATACTGCATGGCTTCATACTGCACGACACGTGTGTCTAAAAATAGTATCGCGTGTTAGGAACTACTTTTTATTGTAAACAAACAATGTACGCAAACGTAGCAGACACCGAAGCTTTTACTTTATTAGATTTGTCTGTGGATGAACTAAGCAAGCTGTTTGAGAGTAGAGATGATAAAGCTGACGATGTGGATGAATTCATTGAGTCACAAAAAAATCTTTCAACCAAGCAAGTGACTGAACGTGATATTCACAATGTACAGCGGTGGCTGTATGACAACAAACACGAGGCATGCAGTATTGAAAATATAATTCTGATCATTTAAACACTTATTTAACCGATGGTTCAGACTATGAACCGTGCTCTGTAGAGTCTATAAAAAAAATAGCATAAAAAGGCATCTTATGACCAAATGATATTCCGTTTCTCTCAGAGACCGCTAATTTTACAAGTCAGTCCAAGCACTAAATTCGAAAAAATACAACTAAAGAAGGCGGGTTTTGGTATAAAAGCAAGTGCCTCGGAGCCAAGAAGCCACGATAACGAAGAAGCATTATTTTCCGCTGACGAAATGGGCTCTCACACCCCAGCCGCTTTGCAATTTTGCCTGTTTTTTTTGTTTTTTTTTTTTTTTTTTTTGGTTGAGAAATTGTTTGGATTTATAGTGACAGTACATATAAATATGTCATCTATAGCTGGTAATAAGAATGGCAATATATGCACTTACTTTTTTGCATCTTGAATTTCTTCAAAATGTACTTTCTGATCCACGGCGCGAAATTGCACTGCAATCTAGACTACATTTCCAACAGTAATCACATTCCAAAGGAGAATGTACTGCACTCCAAAACGAAATGAATTTGATATTCCCTAACAAAAATATTTAATCCTGCATCTTCTTGAGAATTTCAATTAAAAGAATTTCGTATTTTGTCCACCTTATGATTCCAAAACTATCAATGGCAGGACAGTAACACATGTGTAAGCTAGCTTGATGTCGAGGCCAGTCCCTCTAGCTACATGTACATCGTACGTAATAGACCCAGCTAATAACGCAAGTTCACCACAATTAAAACAGTAAAATTTAGTTGAATCGACAGAAAAACAAAATTCCTCCATTCCAGATCAACTGGGAAAGTTGTTCCATGGCGCAGTCATTCACAATATGACTCAAAATTTCAATTTTAAGTAGACCAAAATGAGATTTCTTTTTGAAACAAATCACTGACCGCGCGTTGTACTCTACCAAGTTCAAAGGTCACTGGGCGGTGCCATGTGCGCATGAATACTGTTACTGTGTATTGGTTTAACTTCGGTTGTGTATTTTCTTTAGAATATAGCAGAAATTCAGTTACTTTGTTTCTTGTAGTGTGTTCTTTTTATTATTCAGCCTTAGCTAGAAAAGCAAAATGAGTATATAATAAAAAGGTTACTGCATTTGTATGGGAAAATATGAACTCGTTTTTTCTGAGCTATACTGCACTCCTGACGTCGTGCAGTATAACTCAGAAAACTCGTTCATATTTTCCCATACAAATGCAGTAACCTATAAATACACACACCTTCAGAAATAAATAATCGCAACTAATAGAAAATACAGAAATTTGATTCATATGCCAAATAAAAAATAAACAGAAGACACCAACATTTACAAAACTCAAAATTTAAATAAATTAAAAAGAAAAACTCAAAATCTTGATAAAAAAAACTTAGACCCCATGGCAAGGGTCACAAGAAATCGACAATTCTTCTAGGGAGAAAGGAAAGGAAACTCGACCAAGAGGCAATACCTGAAGGGAGGGGAGTACGGAACTGGAACCCTAAGAACATGACAACTTGGAAATTAGGCTTAACAAAAAGAGGAACCTCACAACAAATATTGATTGGAATCTTTAAAAATATCTTTTTGATTAAATACTGACTTTTAAAATTAGGTCTTACGAGGGGCCAATTCCAGGTTCTAACCAGCCATATATGCTGGGACGGACTAGGGATTGTTCACAAATAAGATATACAGATTTTATTCCCAGTGGGGAGGTGGTCACTGGTATTGCTAGCTAGGTCTGAGCCTTACATAATAACAGTGGGGGTATGACTACTGCTTTTGCTAGCTAGATGTGTTACATAAATGGGGGGAGGGGCACGGCTGAGCAGTTTTGTTGCTGGCTAGGTGTGAGTGTTACATACTACATGTATCACTGGGATGTGTGTGTGTGGCTTACAACTGCTATTGCTGGATTGGTGTGAGTGTTCCATAATAACAGTAGAGGAGCTGACCAATGTTAATGCTGGCCAAGTGTGAGTGTTATACATGCATGTAATGACAGTTGTGGACTCATACTGATATTTCTGGCTAGGTGTGAGGGTTACATAATAATGGGGGAGGGGGGAGTGACCACTGCTGTTGTTGGCTAGGTGTGAGTGGTACATTATAGCAGTGGGGACTGAACACTGCTATTGCTAGCAAGGTGAGAATGTTACATAATAACAGTAGAGGGGCTGACCATATATATTGCTGGCTAAGTGTGAGTGTTAATAATAACTGTGGGGTTGGCCACTGCTATTGCTGGCTAGGAGTGTTACATATTAACAGGGAGGGAGAGAGGGCTGACCAATGCTTTTGCTGGCTAGTTTTGAGTTACACATAATAACTGGGGCTGACCACTGCTATTGCTGGATAGGTGTGAGTTACGCATAATAACTGGGGGATAACCACTGCTATTGCTGGATAGGTGTGAGTTACAGTGTGGACTGACCACTGCTGTTGCTGGCTAAGTGTGAGATACACATAATAACAGTGTGGGGCTGACCGCTGCTATTGGTGGCTAGGTGTTTGTTACACATAATAACAGTGGGGGGCTGACCACTGCTATTGCTGGCTTGGTGTGAGTTACACATAATAACGGTGGGGGCTGAACACTGCTGTTGCTGGCTAGGTGAGTGTTACATAGATGGGGGTGGAGGGTGGCCACCGCTATTGCTGGGTAGGTGTAAGGGTTACATAATAATAGTGTCAGAGTGACCACTGCTACTATTGCAGGCTAGGTGTAAGTGTTACATAATAATGGGGCTGAACACTTCTATTGCTAGATAGGCATGAGTGTTACATAATAACAGTGGCATCAGGCTGATCACTGCTATTGCTGGCTACAGGTGTGAGTGTTAGTTAAGCATAACAAGAGCAGGGCTGAAAGTTTGCCACTTGGCAATGCTTGCCACAAGAGCAGCTCTGACAAATTTGCATAACTTATAAATTCTGATCCAATTTTCATGACACTTAGATTTTTTGATTGAACTTCTAAATGAAGTTTTCACTATAATGAAGACTTTAAGATTTACATAAATTGCTATGCTAATGAGGGAGTGGTATTTCTGGTCTGGTTTTGCATTAGTTATAATCATTTGTTATGGAATTATGTATCATTTTGTTTTTAAATAATGGTAT